>CM077267.1:190000-252500 GCA_039654775.1 Spinibarbus caldwelli
CTATCTCGGAATATACAGTATAATGGAGTCAGATTAGAGTGTAATTGAATTTAAATTACTTTGCACACCAAAAAGACCGAATGTGCAAGAAACCTTTAGCCACCATTGGTGGTCCTTACAGCTTCTACATCAAGACTTCACAAGAAGAGGAGTGAGAAATCCATCTATAAATAGAGTTTAACTCAATCATACAGTGTGTGTGTGTGTGTGAGAGAGAGAGAGAGAGAGTGTGTGTGTGTGTGAGTGAGTGTGTGTGTGTGTGTGTGTGTGTGTGTGAGAGAGAGTGTGTGTGTGTGTGTGTGTGTGTGAGAGAGAGAGAGAGAGAAAGAGTGTGTGTGTGTGTGTGTGAGAGAGAGAGAGAGAGAGAGTGTGTGTGTGTGTGTGTGTGTGAGAGAGAGAGAGTGTGTGTGTGTGAGTGAGTGAGTGTGTGTGTGTGTGTGTGTGTGTGTGTGTGTGTGAGAGAGAGAGTGCGTGTGTGTGTGTGTGAGAGAGAGAGTGTGTGTGTGTGTGTGTGTGTGAGAGAGAGAGAGAGTGTGTGTGTGTGTGTGTGTGTGTGTGTGTGAGTGAGTGTGTGTGTGTGTGAAGTTGTGTCCCTTTGCATTTTTTGTACAGTTAATGTGGCTGAGTACTCCTGCTTTAGTGTGTTGTCAGCATGTTTTTGTTGTATTTAAAGAGGAATGTCTGAAGAACAAATAATGTTGAAACTAGAAATGTATCTTGTGTCATTCTATCAAAACAATTTAATAGATCATTACCTGTCTGAGTGCCACAAAGAATCTTTTTCCAAAGTTTGCACGCCTGTAACTCATGAAATATTAAAGGTATCTTAATAGGTATGCAAACTTCTGGGGGGAAAAAACACAAAAAGTCAATTTTTGAACAGTCACCATTGGCACATAATGCAACACAGATTCCTAAAGTCAACAGATTTTTCTAACAGAGCTACCAATCTGAGTGAAAATAGCATGATGAAGATGAAATCTTTCTGAAGTCATTTTTCGCTCCTGTAATTTGGCTCTGAATCTCATGAAAAGCTGTCATTTTAACCGCCCTCTACAAAATAGTGGATTACTCAGTAAATATACATCCATGATGTAATATTTTGGTTTTCTTCTTCATTCGCTCTTAAAAATAAAGGTGCTTAAAAAGGTTCTTCACAGCGATGCCATAGAAGAACCAAATTTGGTTCTTCAACGAACCATTCAGTTAAAGGTTCTTTAAAGAACTATCTCTTTCTTACCTTTTTATAATATGAAGAACCTTCTTTCACCACAAAGAATCTTTTGTGAAACAGAAAGGTTCTTTATGGAACCATTTAGACAAACGGGTTCTTCTTTGGCATCGTGAAGCACCTTTATTTTTAAGAGTGCTGATGCATTTCTTCCCATTTTTGAGCTGGGGGTGAAACTGTTATTATGAACACAGTTATATATCTTTTGTGATGTGGAGGAGAATCTGTCCCGATCAGAGCTGCAAAAACACTGTTGTTCCCACTGCAAAAAAAAAATATTCTCTTACTTAGTATTTTTGTCTTGTTTTCTAGTATAAATATCTAAAAATTCTTGAATCAAGATGAATTTGCTGTAAAAGTAAAATGACAAGATATTATGTATTGTTTTCTGTAAAAAACAAAACAAAATAAAACAAAACAAAAACAAAATCCCAATTTTGTTAGTTTTTCCTTAAAACAAGCAAAAATATCTGCCAATGGGGCAAGAAAAATCAGCTTGTTTAGCTTTTGAATTAAGATTATTTTTCTTACCCCATTGGCAGATATTTTTTAGAAAACAAGATTTAATATCTTAAATCATTTTACTTGTACACTAAATTTATCTTGAATTTTTAGATATTTATACTAGAAAATAAGACAAAAATAGTTTTTTGCAGTGTATTTCCTAACACAAATTGCTAGTGCTTTTGTATACATTGTGTACACTTGCCTCCTGTTTCCTGCATTAAAATATACGTTTCTTAAAATATATCCCAAAACATCTTTTTCTTTTCTGTATCACAATAACATTTATACTGTAATTAGTTTGATAGGTAAACAGTAAAAGCATAAATATGAATCCTGTCTAATCTGTTGCATTCAGTGTCCCAGATACAGTAATGTGTTTAAGTTTCACATGCAGAGCAGAAAAAGTTCAGCCTTCCAAAACGCAGCCATAGTTTACATCAGGAAATAATGACAGATGACCGATATTGACAACATGACTAACAGTGACTGTTCTGATGACACCAGACAGATAATAAACACTCAATTAATATTTAATACATTTCTTTCTGAATAAACCCGTATCAGTCTATAAACGGACTTCAGCTCAACCGCACACACTTTCACTTCATTTGATCTGCTGATCTGATCATCAAACCTCCAGCGGCGTTCATGTTTCTGATGATCAGCAGACATGAACTAACCAGATTAACCACTTCAGGAGGTAATCTGGTGTTTCCATCAGGGTTCTGCAGGTGATTTTCTGATATCTGATCCACAAACACCAGTGTTCAATCAATATCACTTAAAGCACATCAAATAAAACATATAATAAATGTATATTCTTATAAAAAAAATTAAACAAAGATAAAAAGGTAGATAGTAAAAATATTCTCTCAACCAACAAAACGTGGTCAGGACACTAAAGAGATCAGCATTACATTACATTCGGTACATTAGGACTATGATCAGAGAATTTGAGCAGCGAGTCTGATCTGAGATCAGAAGTGTATTCGGTATATTAGAATTGAGATCAGTGAGTCTGATCTGAGATCAGAAGTGTATTCGGTATATTAGAATTGAGATCAGTGAGTCTGATCTGAGATCAGAAGTGTATTCACTACATTTGAATTGAGACCAGTGAGTCTGATCTGAGATCAGAAGTGTATTCACTACATTTGAATTGAGATCAGAGGGTCTGATCTGAGATCAGTAGAGTTTGAGCAGTGAGTCTGATCTGAGATCAGAAGTGTATTTGGTACATTTGAATTGAGATCAGAGAGTCTGATCTGAGATCAGTAGAGTTTGAGCAGTGAGTCTGATCTGAGATCAGAAGTGTATTCACCACATTTGAATTAAGATCAGTGAGTCTGATCTGAGATCAGAAGTGTATTCGCTACATTTGAATTGAGATCAGTGAGTCTGATCTGAGATCAGAAGTGTATTCGCTACATTTGAATTGAGATCAGTGAGTCTGATCTGAGATCAGAAGATTTTAGGATTATGAACAGCTGTTTTGAAACAGCAGTAGTTCCAGATGACATGAAGCTCGCCATTGTACATCCACTTCTTAAAAAGTCTACTTTAGATCCGACAGATTTGACTAACTTTAGGCCAGTCTCTAATCTCCCTTTTATGTCTAAAATTTTAGAGAAAATAGTGTTTCACCAACTGCAGAGCTTTCTATCAAATAACAATATTTTTGAAGTGTTCCAATCGGGTTTTAGGAAAAACCATTCCACAGAAACAGCACTGATTAAAGTTTTGAATGACATTTTACTGACTCTTGATGCTGCCAAATCTGCTGTGTTAGTGCTGTTAGATCTGAAGGTGGCATTTGATACAATTGACCACTCTGTTTTGATTTCTCGTCTGGAGCACTGGGTGGGCATTCAGGGTAATGCTCTCAAATGGTTTAAATCCTATTTTAATAATAGAAGGTTCTCTGTTAGTGTTGGTGAATTTACTTCAGATGCAGCTCCCCTTACGTGTGGTGTCCCTCAAGGCTCCATCCTTGCTCCAATCTTGTTTTCTGTGTACATGCTCCCCCTGGGGTCGATTTTTAGGAAACATGGTGTCTCCTTCCATTGTTATGCAGATGATACCCAAATCTATCTGCCCGTGGAATCCAATAACAAAGATTTGGATCCTCTGCTGGCGTGTCTAGCCGATGTTAAGGCCTGGATGTCCCTAAACTTTCTCCACCTTAATGAAGGCAAAACTGAGATTATAGTTTTTGAATCATCAGATGTTGTTTGTTCCCCTGGCTTAAATCTTGGCCATTTGTCTTCCTGTGTGAAACCAGTAGTTAAGAATTTGGGGGTCTATTTTGATAGTGCTCTTAAATTTGACAAACAGATTCGAACAGTAGTCAAAACTAGTTTTTTCCATCTCAGACTCTTAGCTAAAGTGAAACCATTTCTTTCTTTGAAAGATTTTGAAAGGGTTATTCATGCTTTTATTTCATCGAGGCTTGATTATTGTAATTCCCTTTATATGGGTATTAACCAAGCATCGCTTAATCGACTCCAAATGGTACAAAATGCTGCTGCTAGGCTCCTTACTGGTGTGCGAAAACGAGAGCACATTACCCCAGTTTTAATATCTCTGCACTGGCTCCCAATTCGATATAGAATTGATTTTAAAGTCTTGTTGCTGGTTTTTAAGGCTCTGAATGGGTTAACTCCTGTATATTTATCTGACTTATTATCTCCTCACAATCCTGGAAGGTCTCTTAGGTCTTCCAAACAGAGACTTTTAAATGTTCCTAGAGCTAAACTGAAATCAAGAGGTGACCGAGCCTTTGCTGTTGCTGCCCCGAAACTCTGGAACAGCTTACTGGTTTTTATTAGAACTGCCTCTACATTGAATGAGTTTACAGCCAAACTCAAAACCCATCTTTTCTCGTTAGCCTTTAATTGTAGTTAAATGTGTGGTGTCAGCTCTGTTCTGTGTTGTAATCTATGTTGTTTTGAGTATTAATGCTGTTGTTTTTTTTATTGATTGTACAGCACCTTGGTCAACTAATGTTGTTTTTATTGGTGCTATATAAATAAAGTTGAGTTGAGTTGAGTTGAGTTGAGTTGAGAAGTGTATTCACTACATTTGAATTGAGATCAGAGAGTCTGATCTGAGATCAGTAGAGTTTGAGCAGTGAGTCTGATCTGAGATCAGAAGTGTATTCAGTACATTAGAATTGAGATCAGTGAGTCTGATCTGAGATCAGTCTGTCCTGAGATCAGAAGTGTATTCGGTACATTAGAACTGAGATCAGTGAGTCTGATCTGAGATCAGTAGAGTTTGAGCAGTGAGTCTGATCTGAGATCAGAAGTGTATTCACTGCATTTGAATTAAGATCAGTGAGTCTGATCTGAGATCAGTAGAGTTTGAGCAGTGAGTCTGATCTGAGATCAGAAGTGTATTCGGTACATTAGAATTGAGATCAGTGAGTCTGATCTGAGATCAGTATGATCTGAGATCAGAAGTGTATTCGGGACATTAGAATTGAGATCAGTGAGTCTGATCTGAGATCAGTAGAGTGTGTTCGGTTCATTAGCGCTGTCGTCGGTGAGTCTGATCCATAGACTGTAAAAAAGATGGACGACACGTCTCCACTTCCTTCCACTATAGAAAAGTGAATCCAAAACATTCTCAGTATGGCCGCTGTCATCTTGAGTAAATGGCGTCATTTGGAGCCAGAGTCTGTGCAGTAGAGATCTGGAGGAGGAGCCAATCAAAGTCCCGCCCAAACACCCGCAGACCCAATCGCAAGCTCACAATCATGATGCCACACCCCGTTTTTATAGCATCAAATAACTAGTTAAAAGCAAACTTGGTAAGAAAAACGAACACTTGGACATACATCAGCATGATAAGAACTACCTAAAATGATGGAAACCATATTTGGAAAAAATGTATTTGAAGTGTAATTTGATTATTTAGTTTGTCTTGCATCCCAATAGATTACATGGAGAGGGCGGGGTTTATGAGCTAGACTGCAGCCAGTCACCAGGACATTCTAAACATATCTAATCAATTTGGGTAATACATTTTCATTTTCATTTTCATTTTGCATCTTATAAAGTGTTAAAATATGTTTTTAATTTTCATATTAAAACTACTGTAGGAAATGGCAAGTGTAAATTACATAATTGAATTTTCATTTTAATTTTGCACTAAACCTTGCACATATGTATGGGAAAATGTAAATTTAACTATAGGAAAACATTGCCATTTTACATATTGCATTGCCATTTTGCATATTACATTTCAAAATGAATTATGCTACCCATACGCTTCCATAATATTTTAGGCTATAAATATGTGGCTATGTTACAGCTCCCCTTTGAAACTCTTGTGTTTTTGTCCTTTTCCATCTCTCCAATCCTATTCTGCTCACAGGTGATTGGAGATGAGTTTTGTTCCCACTTTTGTTGCAGTTTGCTGATTTTTGTAAAATTGATTCTGTTTTTGCTTTTCAGATAAAAGAGTGGTTTCAGTTTAATATGTTGCAGGCTCATTTATTGATAATAAATAATTGATAATTAATAATATTGACAATAATAAATCATCAAAAAATAGTGGGCAGGTTTTGTACAGGTATTATATTTTTTATTTTATAAAATAAAATTTATTTTATATTTTATATTACATTTTAAAGCAATGTATTTTTAGCATTTCATAGGCCTTTTTTTTTTGATGTTGTTGTTTACTCTGTCAGAAATAAAATATACTATAATTGTATTTTAGCCCTTTACAGGGGCAGTAAACTTTAAGGGTAGATATGTTACAAAGGTGCACCTTTGAGGGTACCTCATGAAAATTAAACATGGTAGTAAAATGTATTATTATTACCATAGTAAATCTGTGGTTACTGAAGTTTTACTACAAATACTGTGGTAAACTGTGGTTACTGTAATAAAACCATGGTTATTATTTATTTATTTATGTATTTTTTTATTTATTTTTTTGTAAAAGGCTGCCAGGCTGTTGTACCCCTAAAGGTGAAACTTTAGCATATTTCTTTCTTTTTTTTTTTTTTTCTGACAGATTTACTAACAGCAATTACAGAACCTAACAAAATCCATTTGAACTTTTAACAACCAGTTTAAATACATTCACTTGCACAAACTTAAAATAAATATTACATGTACACAAGAGTTTGGGGTCAGTAAGATTTTGTAATATTTTTTTTAAAATAAGTCTCATGCTCACTAAGGCTGCATTTATTTGAACAAAAATACAGTAAAAACGGCAATATTGTGAAATATAACAATTAAAAATAACTATTTTCTATTTTAATATATTTTAAAATGTAATTTAAAATACATCTGTGATCAAAGCTGAATTTTCAGCATCATTTGCGTGTGTTCTGATGAGCAGGAGAAATAGTTCTATCCAACACAATTATTCGCTAATATAGTCTATTTTTCCACTTAGAAGCTTATTTTATGCACCGAATTTCTTGATAAATAAATAAAATGAATGGTTAAAAAATGCACTTCAGAATCGATATTTTTATGTGAGGATCGATACCGATACTGAAGGATCGATCCGCGCATCCCTAGCGGTTGCTTATTTATCTCGCGAGAGTTGGTAATACTGTCGAGGTTTGATCTGAGATCATCGCGAGACTTCGTGAGTCTGATGCCGTAAACAAACGCGGAAGCTCCGGTTTTCGGGCGATATTTATGAAATCTAAAGGATGGAAATAAGGCTTCCGATTTTCACACACAATTATGTTTTATTGTGTGTCTCTGCGGTGTTTGTTTACGCGGGTAAGTTTGTTTGTATATCTGTGAGGTGTTTTGATCTCATCTGTGAGCGTTAGCGGAGCTGAATGCTAACCTGCTAGCTTCCGGTAACGTTATTATCTGTGATTTTATATTAACAGCACATAAACTGAAACTATAAGGAACAGCTCTTGTGTTGTATTAATTTAATGTTCTGAAGCAGGTGATTTAATTAAATACAGTGTGCGAGAGTTTAATGCGTTTCTCAGATCAGGAAGTTTAGCTCGTATTGTTCTGTTAGCACATTAGCCTCCCTCTTTATTACATGATATCATATTTACTTATAAAAACAACTTCTGATCAATGAATAACTCATGCAAAGGGCTTATATTTTCTTTTATTTATTTAATCATGTTCTTCTGTTATTGTAAATGTTTAATAGTTAATTTAATCAAACCTGAATGATTAGCCTTTAGCAAACATGAGAGACGATCAATAAAGACAGCATCTGAGTTTACAATTAAATGTTTTATTTCTTGTATTTTTTTATTAGAAATCCTTACATAATATCCTTTACCTGTTCTGTTTAATATAGTGGCCTTTATGTCTGTGTTTAAAGGGAGAAAACTAACTTACGTACCAAAGTGTACTACAGTCAAACCCAAATATATTCAGACACCTTTAACATTTCTCACATTATCACAGTTTATTCACTATAGTTTAGAAAATGGTAATGAAATATGACAAGAACTTGAGTTAAACTGTGTCAGAACAAATTCATCTTGATAATGTCAGATAACTTTGATAGAAAGCTATGTAACAAAACCTGCTCAGAAATGTCTGTTTTACTATGGTAATCATTCAGTAACGTGCTATATAAGCAGAATTTAAGCAGTCTCTCATCATGTTTATTTCTGTGTGTCTCTAATGCGGTTCTGTGATTCTGTATGTGGATGTGTTCGTTGTTTCAGGCGTGTCAGCGATAGACGTGTACACTCCAGCTGAGGTGTTTGTTGAGAACGGGACCACAGCCACTCTGTCCTGCAGCTTTAAATCTAAAGAGGTGATCAGTAGTTTAGCGACAGTGGTGTGGTCTTTCCTTCCGGAGGGAGAAACAGGACAGTCCACTTCAGTAAGAGTTTCTTCATCTCCACTGCACTGATGGTCATGTATGATATCAGTCAGCATGTGATCATCATGTATGTTTCTCTTCCGCAGATCTTCCTATTCTCCGGTGGGAAGACGTTTCCAGGTTCGGTGCCGCAGTTTAAGTCTCGTGTGCAATGGGCCGGAGACATGAACAAAAAGGACGCGTCGATCAGCGTGATTCAGATGCAGTTCAAGGACAACGGGACGTTCAGCTGCGACGTGAAGAATCCTCCAGACATCTCCGGACAGGTGTCCATCATTAATGTCAGGGTGGTCATGAAAGGTGAGCGAAAACATAATTTTGAATTTCTGATAAAAAAAAAAATTGTGAGTTTAAAACTTCCAGGTTTCTCTGCTTGTTTGTAGGGCTGCACAATTTTGCCAATTTCCAGAATAAAAGTTGTTTTTTTTTTTATCATCCAAAATGTCCTGCGACTTCATTTAACGGCAGGCATACAAACGGCACACTAGGGGTTGCACAGACTAATCAACTAGTCAACTTTAATGCTCTGCCATGACACTTTAAGCTTGACGTCGACTAGTCGCTGGTCCTATAGAGGGCGCAACAGTATAAGAAATCTCTGAAGGATTCCCACATTTACGCTCCGTTTCCAAATAGTTAAAATGACAAATAAATGCATACTCTGAAAGCGCTCCACAAGACGTGTGAATATATTACTGGATGCTCGAAATTGAACGGGAGAATGCACGTTTTAAACAGCTTATAGTACAGGTCAGTTAATCGCTGTTCTAATATAATGCGCTGCTGCTCAGTTACGCACACACATAGGCTTCAGACAGTAGCGCGTACACGCACAGATCGCGCGTGCACAGAATCATTCAGCGCGGAAAGGTATTGTCAACACTGTTCTGTGATTTCTCAATAAAATAGCTTAGAAACTGAAAAGTTCAAGCATATATTTCTTAACTAAATCCCACAGCTTCACTACTAGTAGAGAGTCGCTGCAGGTAGAATTAATTCACACACAATCGCTCCCAGTAATGCATCACTAATGAATCTTTACTGTGCTACTTTATCTGTATCTGATTTAGAACGAGCAGAAATCTGTGAGAAATATAACGACCCAAAGACAAAAGAACTGATAAAAATGAGCTGTTATAGGAGCAATAGCCATGTGAGCAGTGCTGTGTCATATGCCATAGCTGTGCACAAGGTGTTCGTCACATCTCCAGACTTATTTGTTCATTAATGATGTCATCAGCAACTAGTCGACTTCGACTTTAAAAAAATCTGAAGTTGTTCAACCCCTACGGCACACACAACATCAGTTTGCATCTTTGCTTTACTAACTTGACATCACAGCCTTTTAGTCATAACGCAGTCAACCAAACATGGAAAAAATTGCATGGCTCAGTTTAATTCTGTTGTATGTGGAGCTGTCAGTCAGCGTGACTGTGGTTTTTTTCCAGACATGAGCATGTGAAGATGATTTTTAATGTGGATATTCAACCACGAGTGAAGTACAATACCTTGGTTTTAAAATAAATATTAGTTTAATGATTATAGAATATGGAAACATTTGGATTCTGCAACGGTGGTTTCAACTTCAAGTTTGGCCTCTGTATTGCTGTTTATAATGAATGCCACTATAATGTTTTATAGTGCTTATAATGTTAGTAAATATTTCACTTACATATATTTTACATTGTTTCTGAATTTAATAATAACGTGTCATACAGCTGTGCTTTTTTCTTTTAAAGATGCCATTTTGACCCATTGTGACTTGTGGAAAATAAAATATACATAAATATGACCATTAAAAAAAAGTATTATTATTATTATTATTATTATTACTGATATTAAATAAAACTCTTAAAAATTTCTAAAAAACAAAAAGGGAAATATAACAATAGTATTATTTTTTTTTTTTTAGTTTTTTAAATTAATTAATTTCAAGGTTAATTATTTAAGAAAAATTATATTATTTTACATTACTTTTACAGTCCTAATATTTATAGCTGTTTTCATTTCTTTTCAAATGAACTATAAACATTAAACCAACTTTGGACAACTGCAGCTTCTCTTTATTTGATAAGTTGGCAAAGATATTTGGAGATTTTTCGTTCTTAAATGCACGTTAAAGCATCTCAGACTCCAAGAAGATGCTGATATCCATCATGTGGATCTTTTACTGTCAGTTGAGATGCTGAAAACACCAGATCATGAGCTGCTCACGTGTAAATGAACACAGTGCTGCGCTCTGAAACGGATGTACATATTTACATAATCAGTCTTTGTGCAGTAATACTCAGGATTTGGGTTTTGTTTTGGTGTTTCTCTGTGTTCAGAGGCTCTTCCTCAGACCAGCGCGGCGGTGATTGTGGGCGGCGTGATCGGAGCTGTGATCGGCATCATCATCATCGCTGTGGTCACTTACCTGATCATCAGACGACAGGAGCCCAGTCACGACTACGAAGGGTACGTGTCTGTCTGTAGGTTAGTGGTGGTGTGGTTTAAAGGGGTCACCGGATGCCCATTTTCTACAAGTTGATATGATTCTTTAGGGTCTTAATGAAAAGTCTATAACATTACTTTGGTTAAAATTTCTCAATGGTAGTCTAAAACAACACCATTTTTAAATCAGCAAGACGTTTTAGTTCATGTTCCTTTAAATGCTAATTAGCTCTGCTCACCCCGCCCCTCTCTTCCGTGGGCTAACGAGCCTTTCTCATGATACTGTTTACTTTAGCCGTGGAACTTGCTAACTACCACGTTATTAGGAAAGGCAACTTGCAAAGAGTCATAAAAGAACCTTATACTCAGGCGGGTGCACATAAGTGGTCCGCATGCACAACCAAAATTAAAAATGCACTGTGTAAATAAGTTTACCGACATGGTTGACAGCTGTTAATGCACAATTTCCATTTTAGATTGACAAACTGTACTGTATAAGATTTCTATTCAAACTGAAAGCATAAATCTAGGCTACCCGCTGCTGTTTTCAAACTGATGCTCATCAATCAGCAGCGCTAAACCCGGAAGCAGATATACTTACTTACCGGCAACCCGCCAAAATAAAAGCTCGCTGATTTTAAGTTTGAAATGCTGAAAATTCATATTAAAATAATAATAAAAAATATTAATAGCAAGTTTACTATAAAATAATTGTATTTAATACTCCCTTTTTATTTTACAATAAAACAGTATTATCACACTTTATTATTTAGTTTATTATTTTATTTAAAAAAATAATAATATTGTCACTATTATTAATTTTATTTTTTATAGTTATATTTGATGGGTCACACTATGTGCCGTGTGAGGACCAAACCAAATCTCCAGGTTCTCATGTGAGACCAGGCTGAAAAACTTCTGTGCACCCCTGATTATACTCACTTCTTCTAGAGGTGAGGCTGGATCACGAATGATTCGCGCGAACATAAACGCATTTAGGCAGATCTGGGGGCGCATTCCCTTCAAAATCAAAGGTAATCCACTGCGTCTTCAGCAGCTAAGGTAAAACGCTAGTGTCAGTCAATGCTCGTGGGAGGGGCCTAGGTCTGTGTGACATCACACAGACAGGCATCTGAGATCGGCTCGATTTGAGAAAGGGGAAATGATTTAACGAGATTAAAAAAAAAAAAAAACACTGGGTGGATCTTTATCATTATAGGGTGGTTGTTTCAGTTTAAACAACTTGTAAAAGTGCATGTCGCATCTGATGACACCTGTAACCGGTTAACTCTTGTGTGCATGGAGCATGACGTCTGATCTGACTCTAAACCAGACTCTGTGTGTTGGACTGACATGCAGTGAGTTGTGTGTTGCGTATAGTGAACACGGACAACAACTCACTGTCCGAACGCTGTCTTACTGACGAACTGAATGTGGATGAAGGCTTAGTGTTTAACCCTGAGTTTACCCCTATGAGTTTAACCCTGAACAGATGAATCTCACAAACATCTCCGGCTCATATTTCACCACAGAACAAAGCAGAACAAAATAAATCAAGCTGATTTGAGGACCATAGAGATGTTTTGGTAACATTTTACGGTAGGCTTTCTTTTGTTAACATTAGTTAACATGAACTAACATGAAAAAATATGTCTAAGCAATTACTAGTCTTAGTTAATGTTAATTTCATCGTTTACTAATACATTATTATTAACAAAATGTATACCTGTATATTATTTAATGTTAACATGAACTAACCAGGGTTCCCACGCTTCTTGAAAGTACTTGAATATCAGACACATGGATTCAAGGCCTGGAAAGTACTTGAAAATAAATATAGGTCCTTGAAAGTGCTTGAAATAAATCTGAAATAAATTTTGTTTAGTAGAATGGTGGCGTTTCAAAAATTTTCCTATATGCGCTGTCAAAGGCAAAACGAAACAGCGCTAATGATTGGGGTGGAGATGAGGTAGCGGGAGAAAAAATCTTTGCATGCGAGCTGATGCGCACATTGCGCAGCCCTGCATGAACTTATGGAGAAGCAGTGCATTTGCGACTGAAAATTATTGCGTGCGACTATGAAAAAATATTTAGGAGCACCAGTGCAAATGACCCAATCAGCATATTTGTGTTTGCGCTGAGGGGAGCTTCAAAGGTTTCTGACGTACTTACAACATGTTTTTGCAGCGGTGAGTAGACAGTAGATTCACTGTGCAGTGTAGAGAGCTGCGTTGATTAAAATGGAACTTTGCGAGATCACGATGAATGAAGGAGAGTGACAGCTTTTAATGATTAAGGGATTTTGCAAATGATATTGATTTAATTCAAGAGTTCATTAAACAAGAAGTGAATATTAAGTGACTTGCATTGTCTGAACAATATTGCCTGATTCTGCTCTATTTCGTCAACGAAAATAGTTTTAAACAAAGTAACAGCTGAGCCGCTGCGCATCTCCATTCAAACACAGCGTTGTTTAGTTTTTAAATGAATCTGATTCAATTACCCATTCATAAACACAGTCACTTGCTTCGTTCTGGAATGAATCAGCCGTTCGAACGAATCAATTAATGAATGATTAATTGATAAAATCAGTGACTTGCCGCCACCTACTGGCAGTTTTACTTTCATTTTGAAGTATCTTTTCTGTTATTTAAATCATTTAATATTTCTATATTCAAAATTTTATATTTAAAACATTAACCTCAACATGAAGTTATGAATTTAATTGCACTCATGGGACCTCTGAGCCTCATTAAACCATCTGAAAATACACCCACAAGCCAATTTTGTGTCCTTCTGTGCCACCTCTAGTACAAATTATTTTTTTAATACTGATTTCATTTGATTGGTAACTCATTCTTATTCTACTTGTTATATATATTTTTTAATTTGACAAAAGATGACATACTTTTAATTAAGTTAGAAAAATGCCATTACAAAGGTAAAAACAAAATTCCCTGTAAATCATTTTAAGGAGTCAAATATAATCTCGTAATGGGAAGGCTAATATTTGATCAGAATTTTTGATTATTGATTAGAAGGTGCTCCTGATATATTTGACTGTGCTCCTAAAAAGTAAAGTAACCATAGAGCCCTGTTTAACCACTTTTTATTAATTTAAAAATTGAGTAATTCTTTCAAATTTAAATCTTTTACAAGAATTACAGCAAAAACCAGTTTGACGCAAGAATATATATATTTTTATCAATATTTGAGAAATTCAAAATTTCTTTGAACAAGACTGCTCAGAATGGTCTAAATTTATGAAACCTACACATTCAAAACCTCATTACTCTGAAATTTTTAATGTAAATGTTAAGTGTAAGTGAAATGTTGAGTACTGTAAGAGGTCTTTCATGACGCTACATATGCTGGGGTGTGAATTTGATAGGTGCTTGATTTAAATAAATGGTGCTTTAAAAAGTCCTTGAATCTGGTGTTCATGTAAGAGTGGGAACCCTGACTAACAATAAACAGTTGAATTTTACTTAACTCTTAACAACTGTTAGTCATTGTTAATGTTAGTTAATGCATTAAATTATGTTAACTAATGAGAGCTTATTGTAAAGTGTTACCAAATCTACTTTAAAGTGTGAAAAAAACAGTACTTTAAAGTACTTTAAACAAAAAAAAAATTAAGTTTTTATTAGTGGTGCTGTTGTGATTTTATAATGATTTAAATAAGACAGCTTTATTATTATAATAAGCAGTATTATTTTAGTATCATTGAGATGATTATAGTTTTTATTATTTTGATAAAGTTTGAATGAGTTTTTTTTTTTATATTTTATTGTTAGTAATGTTGTGGTTCTTTTGTATTTTCTAGTAGTATAGTTTTTATTAATTTTTCAGTTTTAGTTATTTTTGCACATCAAGTAAAACTAAAATAAGAAACATTATCTTGGCAAGTAGCTTAAACAAAGTTTTCGGTTCAAAAATTTCAGTTAACCCTTATTTTATTTCAAGTAATGAAAATGTTTTTTTTTTTAAATGGTTTTACTTTGTTTTGTTTAGTTTTAGTTAACTATAATAATTCTGATAATAAGACTCATCATTGTCTTATTATCAGATTTAATCCGATTTGATACGATTTCTGTATCAAATCGGATTAAATTCATTAGGATTGATGAACTCAGTATGTAGGGCTGTGACAGTTGCCATAACAACCGCATGGTTGATTGCCACCGGTGGTAATGCGTGTGACGTCACACACTCTATAAGCATAAAATACAAAGTTTTGTATACAGCTGCAATAATAGTAACAGTTGCAATAGAATTCTGTATTTATAGCAAATACCATTTAGCTGTAAATTGTTTTATTTAGACTGTTAATTCACAAAATTCACAAATTACCTCAAACGCCTTGGCATTTCCTTACACCGTGTCTATACCGGACGCGAGAGGCGCTGCGCAGCACGACAAAATACAATAGTCAATAGAACACAATACATTATAATCAGTGCTGCAGTCTACACTGGATGCGGTGCGGTACAACAAATCCCCTACAGTAAACTGATGCCGTGTTCTATTTATGACGTGCTGACACAAAGTTCAAATGATTTTAATGGTCGCTTTGTCACGTCCAGTGTAGACAGACTTTAGCTGTTGCGGTGTGGCGCGTTAAGTGTTAAACGTTTCCAGTTGCTATTTGCGAGAGGAGGCCAGCGAAGACCCGCTTGCTTGGTGGTGGAATAATGAGGCAAGATACCTGGCCATGGTTGGTTAAAATGCATTTGCGCAACAAGCACACCATCTGAACGCATGTTCAGTGCGGCTGGAAACATCATAACACCAATGAGGTGCTGCCTTAAACCAGACAATATCAACATGTTTGTTTTTCTGTCAGAGAATTTAAAATCTAACATGATATAAAAGCCAAGGTAGGCTTTAAGCATTAGTGTTTACGTTCAAATTATTTAGGGTGACCATACGTGCCATTTTACCAGGACGCGTCCTGGCCAGGATTTCTATATTGCTTTGATTCAAAGTACCTCGAGAGCGTTTCGAAAACATAAGGAACTGATACACTGCACACGCAAACAAAGCCAAAACCTAAATATTATAGGCAATATAGAAGTCCTGGTAAAATGGCACGTATGGTCACCCTATCTAATTGTTATCAGGCCAACGCAGATTTTCCAGCATGCGATTTAAGTTGTTATGAATTATTTAGGCTACTTTCTTATTTAACTATTATTTCTTTGATTGCCTAGTGTTTTGCAGGCTGTGTGTTGCAGTGTTCACTGACGGAAGTGCTAAAATAAACATGTACGTTTGTTAATAGCTTGAGTCGTGCCCGTATTTATTTATTTTTTGTTTCAAAATTATTTATATATATATATATATATAAACCGCGTCACCGCTGGTAGTTGGTCCATTACCACCGTGGTGGTAAAAATCTGCCACCGTCACAGCCCTATCAGTATGTAAACAAACGTACTGGAAGATCTCTCATTTGCTGTAAGGAAAACATAATGGGGTATGTATTTCTGCTGCTTCGTGTGTGAAATATGAGGCGCCACATGACTGATGTGTGTCTGCAGTGTTCAGTGTGTCATTAACCCCATCAGCTCACATCTGTGTGTGTGTGTGTGTCATCTCATCTGTCTGAGGTCTGTGTGTGTTTTGATCAGAGCAGCTGGTGTTGCGGCATTTGTATCATATTGCTTGTCATCTCTCATTTGTGTTTGCGTCCATCTGTGTGTGTGTGTGTATGTGTGTTTGTATAGCTGCACCTCGTTAGAGAGTGTGAGCTCACAGAACACTAGGGTGGGGAAGAAAGCGGAGTCTAGCAACGACAACTCACGCTGCTCCAGCCCCTCCGCCCCCGTACAGGTACGAGACTCCCACAGCCTGAGAGTGTGTGTGAGAGAGTGAGAGTGTGTGTGGGGGGGGGGGTGTGTGTGAGTGTTATAGTGTGTGTGAGTGTTATAGTGAATGTGTGTGGGGGGGTGTGTGTGTGTGTGTTATAGTGAATGTGTGTGTGTGTTATAGTGAGTGTGTGTGTGTGTGTGTGAGTGAGTGTTATAGTGTGTGAGCGAGTGTTATAGTGTGAGTGTGTGTTTGTGTGTGTGTTATAGTGAATGTGTGTGTGTGTGAGTGTTATAGTGTGTGAGTGTGTGTTATAGTGAGAGTGTGTGTTATAGTGTGAGTGTGTGTGGGGGTATGTGTGTGAGTGTTATAGTGTGTGTGTGAGTGAGTGTTATAGTGTGTGAGCGAGTGTTATAGTGTGAGTGTGTGTTTGTGTGTGTGTTATAGTGAATGTGTGAGTGTTATAGTGTGTGAGTGTGTGTTATAGTGAGAGTGTGTGTTATAGTGTGAGTGTGTGTGGGGGTATGTGTGTGAGTGTTATAGTGTGTGAGTGAGTGTTATAGTGTGAGTGTGTGTTATAGTGTGAGTGTGTGTTTGTGTGTGAGAGTGAGTGTTATAGTGAGAGTGTGTGTTATAGTGAGAGTGTGTGTGTTATAGTGTGAGTGTGTGTGGGGGTATGTGTGTGAGTGTTATAGTGTGAGTGTGTGTTATAGTGTGTGTGAGTGAGTGTTATAGTGAGTGTGTGTGTGAGTGAGTGTTTTGTGTGTGTGTTATAGTGTGAGTGTGTGTGGAGGTATGTGTGTGAGTGTTATAGTGTGTGTGAGAGTGTTATTGTGTGTGTGTGTGTGAGTGAGTGTTAGTGAGAGTGTGTGTTATAGTGTGAGTGTGTGTGGGGGTATGTGTGTGAGTGTTATAGTGAGTGAGTGTTATAGTGTGTGTGTGTGTGAGTGAGTGTTAGTGAGAGTGTGTGTTATAGTGTGAGTGTGTGTGGGGGTATGTGTGTGAGTGTTATAGTGAGTGAGTGTTATAGTGTGTGTGTGTGTGTGTGTGAGTGAGTGTTAGTGAGAGTGTGTGTCATAGTGTGAGTGTGTGTGGGGGTATGTGTGTGAGTGTGTGTGTGTGTGTGTGAGTGAGTGTTAGTGAGAGTGTGTGTTATAGTGTGAGTGTGTTTGGGGGTATGTGTGTGAGTGTTATAGTGTGTGTGTGAGTGTTATAGTGAGTGAGTGTTATAGTGAGAGTGTGTGTTATAGTGTGAGTGTGTGTGGGGGTATGTGTGTGAGTGTTATAGTGTGTGTGTGTGAGTGAGTGTTATAGTGTGTGAGCGAGTGTTATAGTGTGAGTGTGTTTGTGTGTGTGTGTTATAGTGAATGTGTGAGTGTTATAGTGTGTGAGTGTGTGTTATAGTGAGAGTGTGTGTTATAGTGTGAGTGTGTGTGGGGGTATGTGTGTGAGTGTTATAGTGTGTGAGTGAGTGTTATAGTGTGAGTGTGTGTTTGTGTGTGAGAGTGAGTGTTATAGTGTGAGTGTGTGTTATAGTGAGAGTGTGTGTGTTATAGTGTGAGTGTGTGTGGGGGTATGTGTGTGAGTGTTATAGTGTGAGTGTGTGTTATAGTGTGTGTGAGTGAGTGTCATAGTGAGTGTGTGTGTGAGTGAGTGTTTTGTGTGTGTGTTATAGTGAGAGTGTGTGTGTTATAGTGTGAGTGTGTGTGGAGGTATGTGTGTGAGTGTTATAGTGTGTGTGAGAGTGTTATTGTGTGTGTGTGTGAGTGTTATAGTGTGAGTGTGTTATAGTGAGAGTGTGTGTTATAGTGTGAGAGTGTGTGGGGGTGTGTGTGAGTGTTATAGTGTGAGTGAGAGTGTTATAGTGTGTGTGTGTGTGAGTGAGTGTTAGTGAGAGTGTGTGTTTTAGTGTGAGTGTGTGTGGGGGTATGTGTGTGAGTGTTATAGTGAGTGAGTGTTATAGTGTGTGTGTGTGTGTGAGTGAGTGTTAGTGAAAGTGTGTTATAGTGTGAGTGTGTTTGGGGGTATGTGTGTGAGTGTTATAGTGTGTGTGTGAGTGTTATAGTGAGTGAGTGTTATAGTGAGAGTGTGTGTTATAGTGTGAGTGTGTGTGGGGGTATGTGTGTGAGTGTTATAGTGAGTGTGTGTTATAGTGAGAGTGTGTGTGTGTTATAGTGTGGGAGTGTGTGTGAGAGTGTTATAGTGAGTGAGTGTTATAGTGAGTGAGTGTTATAGTGTGAGTGTGTGTTATAGTGTGAGTGTTATAGTGTGTGTGTGAGTGTTATAGTGAGTGTGTGTTACAGTGTGAGTGAGTGTTATAGTGTGAGTGTGTTTGGGGGTATGTGTGTGAGTGTTATAGTGTGTGTGAGAGTGTTATAGTGTGAGTGAGAGTGTTATAGTGTGGGAGTGTGTGTGAGAGTGTTATAGTGAGTGAGTGTTATAGTGTGAGTGTGTGTTATAGTGTGAGTGAGTGTTATAGTGTGTGTGAGAGTGTTATAGTGAGTGTGTGTTACAGTGTGAGTGAGTGTTATAGTGTGAGTGTGTTTGGGGGTATGTGTGTGAGTGTTATAGTGTGTGTGAGAGTGTTATAGTGTGAGTGTGTGTGGGGGTATGTGTGTGAGTGTTATAGTGTGAGTGAGAGTGTTATAGTGTGTGTGTGTGAGTGAGTGTTATAGTGTGAGTGTGTGTGGGGGTATGTGTGTGAGTGTTATAGTGTGAGTGAGAGTGTTATAGTGTGTGTGTGTGTGTGTGAGAGTGAGTGTTATAGTGTGAGTGTGTGTTTGTGTGTGAGAGTGAATGTGTGTGTGTGTTCCCATCAGTGCTGATGCTGTGTTGTCATCAGTAGTTACTCACCCTCATGTCATTGTGATCTTGTGTGACTGTGTCTCTGATTCTGTCTGTCAGGCTCCTGAAATGAACAGAAAAGCTGTGTCCCAGTTCGGAGGCTGCATCTTGCGAGGCTGAAGCGAGTGTTGTTACCTGTGACCAGCAGCAGGAACATTTGTAAAAGTGATATTCAACAGTCTGAAAACTAAACAGTCTTCACTGCCTGTCACGACATCTTCAGCCTGTCATGAATGCAGCCTCTGAACTGGACTTATTTACCTGAGCATATAGGTCAACACATGCATGTTTTCCACTGAGATTCTAAATGCTGCTGTTGGTTATACACTATGTGCTCAGTTAATAGTGTAATTAACACGTTTACACAAAATAATTAGGGTTCAAAAACTTCAAACACTCCGCTTCAGAAATGCCCAACAACAGCGACTCCAACTGGAAAGACACAATAACAACAACTGTAAATTAAATGTAAATAGTTTTTAAAGAAGGTACCTTTATGTTTGTAGAGTGAGTATTGTACGTTTTTCTAGAGTTAAAATTTTGATTATTTTGAATTGAACCTCCTCTACAGTTAGTTGAGCTTTTCAATTTTAATTTAATAATTCTATAAAATAATTAGTCTTGTTGTCACTCCAGAAATTAAGACAACCATAAATGTGACCCTGGAGCACAAAAGCAGTCATAAGTAGCACAGGTATATTTGTAGCAATAGCCAACAATACATTGTATGGGTCAAAATTATCCATTTTTCTTTTATGCCAAAAATCATTAGGATATTAAGATCATGTTCCATGAAGATATTTAGTAAATTTCCTACTGTAAATATATCAAAACTTAATTTTTGATTAGTAATATGCATTGCTAAGAACTTCATTTGGACAACTTTAAAGGAGATTTTCTTAATATTTTGATTTTTTTTTTTTTTTTTGCACCCTCAGATTCCAGATTTTCAAATAGTTGTATCTCAGCCAAATATTGTCCTATCCTAACAAACCATACATCAATGGAAAGATTATTTATTTTTCAGATGATGTAAAAATCTCTGTTTCAGAAAATTGACCCTTATGACTGGTTTTGTGATCCAGGGTCACAAATATTACTATTATAATTTTATAGATGTTCTATAAAATAAAATTATTTATTATTATTATTATTATTATTATTATTATTATTATTATTATTAACAACAATATAAAATAATTAATAAATAACAATTATTATTGTTAAATACTACTGTTTTATTTTATAATACACTAGTTATATATTTTCTTATCTTTTCGTTTTAAAACATAAATAATATTTGAATGATAATAGTAATAATATTTATTGTTATTGTTGTAATATCGTGATTCTGAATGGGCAAACAAGCAGGTTTTTTGTCTTTATCTGATATTTCAGTAAGTTGTTGACATGCAACATTTCCCGTGAAAGCGCTTTGTTTTCTGCTGTGTGTGTGTTTGTCATATGTGGAGCGATCACCATCTGCTGTCATTGTGTAAACTCAAGCGTTCTAGTCCGCCGCTCATGCGGGTGTGTGTGTGTGTGTGTTTGCGTGTCAGTCGCGTGTTTTTCTCTGATTGCGTGTGTCTCTGGTTGGCATTCAGGGGCCGGTGATTTACGCCCAGCTCGATCACTCCGGCAGCAAGAACTCCTTCCACAAGATGGAGCCAGTGGTGTACGCTGACATCCGCAAGAACTAGAGCTGCTCTTCTTCACGTGATTCAGAGATCCTGACGGGTCAGACGGGTGGGTTAGTACTGGACTGATGACCACAGACTCTTTCTTCTGTTTCTGTGTGTGTGTGTTTTCATGTCAATGTTAATGTGAGTTTCTAGAGTAAAATAACACAGCTGTATCTCACGCTCCTCATGTCTCACCACTTTAACTAAATAGACTTTGCGTAAAGAAAATTCATTTTTTTTTATAACATTATGATATGATCACCTTCAATCCTCATGAATGCACAAATGATTCTCATTACTGGAGTACAGTACTCTTTTACTGTATTACAATCATAATACCATGATGCATGAGTGATTTGGCATTTCATTTCATTATTTTGGATGATTATCATGCAAAAATGGACCATGTTTTGAATTTTTTTTTAAGTTAATGACCATCTTCATTATTTGCACATTTATGTCTCATTTCACCACTAGTGGCGCTTTTCCACGGTACGGTTTGGTACGGCTCACTTTTGGGGGGTTTTCCACTGGTAACTTTTTTCAGTACCACCTCGGCTGAGGTTCCAAGCAAACTGTACCGTTACCAAAACGTGACGTGTAAACTCTGCTGATCACTGATTGGCCGGAGAGAATCGTCATTACCTGCGTCATTGAACTTGCTACACGAAACACCAGACCTGCTAGATTTAAATCAGCACAGCCAGCGAAGGATCGGACGCAGCTTTTCTTTTTTTTAACAACCAAAATATTTTTCAGGAGCTCTTGGCCGCGACGTGTATAATTCCACCCACTTAAAGCGGTACTAAACTGCAGTGGAACCCAAGCCGAGCCGATCCGTGCCGTTTCCGAGCCGTACCACACAGTGGGAAAAGCGCCATAAGTCAGTTTGCATAGAGAACATGAAGCCTTTAGGACCATGAATTGATGTTTTTGCAGTATTTTCATGGCAATAAGGAAACTCCAGATTCTTATGCTGCTATTAAAATATTACTGTAATACATTTTTGAATCAGCATAAAAATAGTATGATACATGAATACATAAATAGCATATATTTATATACTTTGCATAAGGACCATGAGTTTTGGGGGAAAATGTGCTTGTTACATTTACGTTATTTTCAGTTATATTATTTTTATTTTTAAATGGTCAAAATGAAAATGAAGCCTGCCTGATTTTTTTTTTTTTTTTACATTATTTTCATGACAATTAAAAGAACTCTATTTCATAACTGTAATAATAATAATTTTTAATCAACATAGAAATACCATTATGTATAAATACTTTCAATTTACATTGTGTTATTTTTGGATTATGAGAATTTGCATTGTGATGTTATTTTTTTTTTTACATTAATTGTCCCAAAGAGAAGTTGAATTTTTGTATGTGAGCTCTAGCGTGTTTAGTTTGTGTGGTGAGACGTGATGCGCATGCGTTCGTGAGATCGTCTGCATGTAACTGTTCTAATCACAGCTGAAGATCGTGGAGCATGATGGGTAATCATCTCACCTCCATGATCCCAAACTCTCCAAAAGCTGCCAAACGGAGGAGGAGGACAGTTTGCACGTCTCAGCGGTTAGACTAGTTAGCTTGTTAACAAGTCAGCACTAATCATGTTAGCATATGAGTGTAGAAATGCCCAGTCTTCAGTGTTAGTTTAGTCAACTAGACTACATTCTGCATTTAATGCGTTGCTGCCATTTGAGTTCAAACACTCCACTTTTATGTCTTTTGTACTGCACATTCCATGAGGCCTGTCGGTACAGGTTCGATCCTGTACTGCAGTTGCAAATCCTGCACTGTTTCTGATTCAGACTGCAGCACTATTGCGTTTATCACATGATCATGTTAACTGGAACACGATGGATGAGAGTGCCTTCATCGACTAACGCCTGTTACACACTTCCTGTGTTTTCTTCTTGTTTTATTGGCCTTTTGTATATGAAAACAGCCGTATCTGTCTAATTTTATACATATATATAAATATATCAGACTGAATGAAAGCGTTTGTTTTGTGTTTGTGTGTCTGACAGTATAATGTATGGAAGCTCACTGAAGAAAAAAAATTAAAAAGGTAATTGTGACTTATCTTGCAATTTCGAGCTTTTTCTCAGAATTCTGATATAAACGTACAATTTCGAGTTAAAAAATTTGAATTGACATTAACCCACAATAAAGAAGTTTGCAAGAAAAAAAAGAATTGTGAGATATGATCTGAATGATGAAATGAAGACGAGAAAAAAGTCAGAAGATAAACTCACTATTGCTTGAAAAAAGTAAGAATTGAGAGATATAAACTTGTGATTGCGAGAAAAGTCAGAACTGAGAGGCATAAACAAGAATCACGGGATATAAGAAAAAATTCAGAATTGTGAAATATAAAAAAACCTACAGTTGTCAGATATAAACTTGCGATTGTGAGAAAAAAGTCAGAATTGCGAGATGTATAAAAAGTTTGAAATTCAAGATATATAAACTCACAATTGTGAGAAAAAATTCTGAATTGCGAGATATAAAAAAAATGCAGATTTGCAAGATATAAACTCACAATTGCGAGAAAAATTTCAGAATTGTGAGATGTGAAAAGCTAGAATTATATATACAATTGCAAGAAAAAAATCGGAATTGAGAGATATGAACTTGTGATTGTGAGAGAGTCAATTGCGAGGCATAAGGAAAATTCAGAATGGTGAAACATAAAAAAACTGCAATTGTGAGATAAACTCACAATTGCGAGAAAAAAGTCAATTGTGAGATATAAAAACATTAGAATTTTGAGATGTAAACCCATGTTTGTGAGAAAAAAGTAAAAATTCTGAGATATAAAAAAGCAACAATTGCAAGATATATATTTGCAATTGTGAGAAAAGGAAAAAATGAAATAAAAAAAATGCAGAATTGCAATATCTAAACTTTTTTTAATCAAAGTCAGAATTGCGAGAAAATCAAATTTATGAGATATGAAAAAAGTTTGAATTGCAAGATATAAACTCTCAATTGCAAGAAAAAGTCAGAATTGCAAGAAAAAAAATAAACTTACAATTGTGAGGAAAAAGAATTATAACTCACAATTGTA
The DNA here is from genome assembly GCA_039654775.1 of Spinibarbus caldwelli. NCBI lineage: Eukaryota > Metazoa > Chordata > Actinopteri > Cypriniformes > Cyprinidae > Spinibarbus > Spinibarbus caldwelli. Next base: position 214,427 of record CM077267.1, read on the forward strand.
AGTTTATATCTCGCAATTCCGATGAAAAAAAGTTTGAAATGTGAGATATAAAAAAAAATAGCCAGAATTATGAGATATAAATTTACAATTGTGAGAAAAAAGTTAGAATCAAGAGTTTATGTCCTGACTTTAGAAGTCACAATTGCAAGTTTATATCTTGCAATTCTAATGAAAAAAGTTGGAACTGTGAGATTAAAAAGTCACAATTATGATTTTTTCATTCTGTGGTGGGAGCAAGCTTCCATGGTAATGGCTAGTATATGTTACTCCACAATTACTCCAGACTCATTAGGGAATAAACTCTTCAGCTGAATTTGTCTGAAATCAGGGTAAGAATGAAAGCAGGTTTGTGTTTGTTTCCATTTTCAATGACCATCTGCTCTTCATCTTTCCATATCAGCTGTGCTTTAAACGGTCTCTTGATTCTTAAGAGCTTTTAAAGAAACACAAAACTCAACTCAAATATGACAAACATCTGCTCTCAGTGGATGAAAGAATTTCCTGTCAGTCAAGAATGTTATCTAGAGCAGTGGTTCTCAACCACATTCCTGGAGGACCCCCAACACTGCACATTTTGCATGTCTCCTTTGTCTGACACACCCATTTCAAGTCTGTGAGTCTCTACTAATGAGCAGGTGACCTGAATCAGGTGTGTTTGATTAAGGAGACATGCAAAATGTGCAGTGATGGGGGTCCTCCAGGAATGTGGTTGAGAACCACTGATCTAGAGTACATCTGAAGTGGACGTGATTTAACGAGATGGCAAACAAACTCCAGTGTCCTTCCTCAGAATGAGATCTACTGATTCATCTGTAATCTGAGCCTTTGAAACATGGCAGACTGCATTCTCCTGGACCTTCAGCAACACCAATTACTGCCTTTATTCTAGAAGGAAGTTCAGTGGAAGAATTTGAAACTCGTGTTTAATGTTGACTTAGTCTTTCTCTGGAAAACATCTGTTCTTGTATCTGTCTGACTGGACACAAGCTCGTCGTTTATAGCAGACGTGGAATAAAATTTATCCTATAAGTTCAAAAAAATATTTGTCAACTGGTTTGAGCTAAAATAGTTTGACTCTCATTTTTCAGTAATTTATCAACACACGTGTTCATAGTTCACTGATTTGATAAAATAAAACAAAATAATAAAAAATTAACATTGAAGTACTAACGTTTTCATTGAAGTTTTTTTTTTTAAATTATTCTATATATCTATTCTATATATTGCTATGTCATTCAACAACACATTCACATGTTGAAGGTTCTCTGATTGATAGTCTCAGAACAAATAAAAATAAGTTGTTTAAAAAGTAGGGTTAGTTTAAAAAGTATTTTAACTTTTATTTATTCATTTTTTGTTTTTATTTATAATTAATTTATAAATAAATTTTCACATTTTTTAAGTTAAAGTGTTTTATTTTGATTGCTCTTATTTTGAAATTATTTAAACATTTTTATGATTCAGTTATTAGCTTTCATTAAGTCGCTGAAACGCTGAATTACAGGATCAAAACCATCCTTGACATACTGACAATGTGATGTTATTCTAATATCAGAGATAATATAGATTAAATATGTAGTCAACAACTCAACTAATTTTGATCAAAAGATTGATATTTATGCCCTTATAATGTGATGACAGATGATCAATGGCATTATTTTCATGTCAGCTTTGCTTTTATTTGTGCAGTATATTGCTATTATAAAGCAGTTTGAGACATTAAAAACTCAAGCCACAGAAAGTGATACAGTCTTTATTTAAATGTGTATAACATCATATACAAAGTGGTTAAAAAACGTTCACAGTCTGTAATGATTCAGATTCACATTGGGATTTCCAGCAGTTCAAATCCATAACTAGAAAATAAATAATTGTGTAATGATTCCACAAACACAAATGAGAAAAATACATCACCAGATTTCAGTTAACGAGCAATAATGTGACTGTTAGTGCATTTCTGCTGCAGCTTCCGCAGAAGTCGCTCAGAAGTTCTTCTTGTGTGTCAGCTGAGTGGAACATGAGGAACTGATTGTGTCTCATCATCTGGAAATGAAGAACTGCTTAATCTAGTTCAGCTAGAAACCTCACTGATCCACTTTAGTTTCGTTATAAGAACAGGTTCAGTCGCTTTTAACTGAGTGTGCGAGGCCTCCGGTGTCATTCGTTATATTCGTTGTACAAAACAGTCCGTCTATGATGCTTGATGTTGCAAACTGGTATTTATGGAAGTTTGTTTTCTTCATGGGATAAAAAATAAGGTAATTGCAACTTTTTATCTCACATTTTGGACTTTTTTCTCATAATTCAGACTTTCTCTCGTAATTCTGAGATTTAACTGTGAAATATAAATTCAGAATTATGAAAAACTCAAGAAAAAAGTCAGAATTGCAGGGAAAAATAATTGTGAGATATAAATTTGGAACTATGAGAAATAAACTCAGAATTGTGAGATATTAACTTGGAATTGTGGGATACAATCTCAGAATTATGAGATAGAAACTCAGAATTATGAGATACAAACTCTGAATTGTGAGATACAAATTTGAAATTATGAGATATAAACTCAGAATTATGAGATACAAACTCTGAATTGTGAGATATAAACTCAGAATTATGAGATACAAACTCTGAATTGTGAGATATAAACTCAGAATTATGAGATACAAACTGAATTGTGAGATATAAACTCAGAATTGAAAGAAAATCTCAATTGAAGGAAAAAAAAGTCAGAACTGTGAGATACAAAGTTGGAATTGCAAGAAATACAGTCAGAATGCATGCTGCAATTCTGACTTTTTACTCAGTATTATGAGTTCATATCTCATAATTTTGAAAACAGCTTTCCATAGGTATTTGTTATATCACAATCATTTGTTATATCACAATCATAAACACACTGCTTTGTACCGAATGTCTCGTAAGTCTGGCACATTGCCAAAGGCGTATTAAGGTGAGTTTGGGTCAGAGCCGCTGCAGGACGGTCACACAGCCATGATAACTCAAGCAGCGCGTCAGCGGCTTCTCCTCCGTCAGTTTACCGCTCACCGGATCCAACGCCCAGATCTGATCCACCGCAACCGACTGTTCATTACGCCCGCCGACCACATACACCTTCCCATCACACGCGGTCAGTCCGCAGCCCTCCTGAAACACACACAGGTCAGGACTAATTCAGAATTATGAGATATAAACTCAGGTTATGAGATATAAACTCTGAATTATGAGATCAAAATTCGGAATTATGAGATACAAACTCAGGATTATGAGATATAAACTCTGAATTGTGATATAAACTCGGAATTATGACAATCAAACTAAGAATTATGAGATACAAATTCGGAATTATGAGAAATAAACTTGGAATTGTGAGATATAAATTCTAAGATTAAAATTAACTCTTCTATTAATGACGTGCCCCCTCAGATTTTTGAGCCAAGTGGATTTTGAATGCAGCTTCCAAAAGACAAAAAAAAAAAAGAAAAAAAGCTGAATAACCAATCGCACATGATTCTGTTGAGCTTATGAATGCAATGACCAATCAAAGGCGTTCAGATGAGTCAACGCTGAAATGCTGGTGTTTTGTTCTCATTTGCTGCTCTCTGACGAATTCTCTCATCAGAAACAACAAAGTGCAGATGTGCGTATGAATGTAAGATATCCATTTGAAAGTGTAAACAGCTTCAGTGATTATACTGGGAGTTTTTGAGAGTGCTTGAACTCTCTGAATGAAAATGTTCTTTGATAATGTAAATGTTCTTTGCTCTCTTTCTGTACAATGAAAGTGTTATAATTAGTAACTTACAATGTTTTTAGTAAATTCACATAGGGCTGCAAAACTATTAGTCACAATTAATCAATTCAAAATAAAAGTTTGTTTACATACTATATATGTGTGTACTGTGTATATTTATCATGTATATATAAATACACACACGTATATATATAAAAAAAATATGTTAAATATTTATATTTATATATAATATTAATTATATACAAGTGTTTAGATACAAATACATATAATACATACAAATATTTTTAAAAACATACATATATGTGTGTGTGTTTATATATTCATAATAAATATACACAGTACACACACACACATATAGTATGTAAACAAACTTTTATTTTGAATTGATTAATCGCGACTAATCGTTTTGCAGCCCTACGATTAAATACAAAGTCAGTTCTATTAAAATATTTTATGGTATGACACCCATATATTGTACTTAAGTAAAAAGACGGGTTTTTATGTGTAGTTAATAGATTAAACTATTAGGCTACTTTGCCCATCGCCCATTATAGATCAACTAACAAAGGCCTGATCTATAAAGGTGCAAAATGCATTTACTTACACATATTTGAGAATCGAGATATTTCATGAGATAGTTAACACATTTGGGAATATTTTGAATAAAAACACCCCTGCACTCTTAAAAATAAAGGTGCTTAAAAGGTTCTTCACAGCGATGCCATAGAACAGTGCTTCTCAACCACATTCCTGGAGGACCCCCAGCACTGCACATTTTGCATGTCTCCTTAATCAAACACACCTGATTCAGGTCACCTGCTCATTAGTAGAGACTCACAGACTTGAAATGGGTGTGTCAGACAAAGGAGACATGCAAAATGTGCAGTGTTGGGGGTCCTCCAGGAATGTGGTTGAGAACCACTGCCATAGAAGAACCATTTTTGGTTCCACAAAGAACCATTCAGTCAAAGCTTCTTTAAAGAACCATCTCTTTCTTACCTTTATATAATCTGAAGAACCGTCTTTCGCCACAAAAAAGCTTTTGTGAAACAGAAAGGTTCTTCAGATGTTAAAGGTTCTTTATGGAACCATTTAGACGAAAAAGGTTCTTCTATGGCATCATGAAGCACCTTTATTTTTAAGAGTGTGGTCTTACGCAGTGAACGCACCAGTTTGATGGGCAGCGCTGCAGCTGGGCTCCAGGAGTCTGTGCGGGGAGTATAACAGTAGATGTGGTCCAGAAGACCTCCGGTCACATAGATGCAGCCGTTGAGCGTGACTGCGCTGATGGAGCGCTGAGAGAACGGACAGGGCGACACGTATGACCATCTGTCGGTCAGTGGGTCGTAACACTGGACCTGTGACACAGCGGATCAGACGGTCAGCACTCAATAAACCTGCACTCTCAACAACTCACTTCACTGCTCTTCTGCAAGAAATTAACACAATATACTGCATATTTCAATAGTTCAAGTGATAGATCTTTTTCGTATTGTGAAGTCATTTTTTTCTTTTTTTCTCTCTTACGTCACCTCAAGGAAAACATTAGAGACAAAAACGTTTTTTGAAGAGAGAAAAGGGAGTTCAAAATAAAGTTTTTTAACAGAGAAATGTTTTCTGAAAGGAGAGAAAAAGTTTTGAGGAGAAAAAAAAAGTTTTTAAGAGAGAACGTGAAAAAAGCTTTATCAAGAGTTAAAGATTTTTTTTTTGAAGATAAATGAGAAATTAGATAAAGAAGAGAAAGGTTTAAAGTTTTATAGAGACAAAAGTTTTGAAAGAGAAAAAAGTTTTGAAGAGATAAAAGTTCTTAAAGAAATAAAGTTTTTTGAAAAGTGGAAAAAAAAATGCTTTTTGAAGCATTAAAATGTTTTTGAAGAGAGAAAACAAATTTAAAGAGAGAAAAACTTTTTTGAAGAGTTAGGTTTTGAAGAAAAAAGTCTTTGGAGAAATTTTTTTTTGAAGAGAAAAGTTTTTGAAGAAAGAAAAACGTTTTTTGAAAAGTGGTAAAAAAAAAAAGTGAGGAGAAACAAATTCTAAGAGAGAGAAAAGAAGAAAAAATTAAAGAAAGAAAAAAAGACCACATTTTCCTATTTATAATTCAGAGAAATTGTCAAATTTAGGAAATAATGCATATCCTCCCAACACAAGCATATTTACATTCATTAAATAAACATTGTGCTGTTTCATGGAAGATCTAGATATTTTTTTAATTGTTTATTTATTTGTCTCAGCGGTGCGACTCTCACCCGGTCAGTGTTGGTGTGGTCACTCAGGGCTCCTCCGATCACATAGAGTTTCCCGCAGCAGCTGCTCAGAGCGGCCGAACTGACCGGCAGCAGCAGGTCAGAAACACTCGTCCAGCTGTTCTCATGCGGACTGTAGCACTCCACACTGGACAGACGCTCACGGCCGTTATAACCTCCGACCACATACAGCTGCAAACACACACACACACACACACACAGGTCAGCACACAGACATGTTTGTTTCTGTGAATTGTGAGGACTTTCCATAGACTTCTATTGTTTTTATACTCACCAAATGATATTTTTTTATCCTCTAACCCAACCCTAACCCTAAACCTACCCCTTACAGAAAACCTGTTTACACTGTTACGCTTTCAGATAAACATCATTTACTATTTTTAATCATTTTTTCCCTCATGGGGACCGCAGGCCGGACCCCACAATGTCAAAAATTTCAGGTTTTACTATCCTTGTGGGGACATTTGGTTCACAGTGTACCATAAACAAGAATACACACACACACACACACACACACACACACACACACACTTATACACTCACACAGACTCTCTCTCTCACACACACACACACACACACGCTCACACAGACTCACACACACACACACTTATACACTCACACAGACTCTCACTCACACACACACACACACACACACACTTATACACTCACATGGACTCACACACTCACACACACACACACACACACATTCAAACCCATCTGACTGACCGTGCTCTCAGCTCTCTCACCTTTCCGCTCATGGATATCATCTTATGCCTCCAGCGTCTACGGTTGAGACTGCGCACTCGCACCCACTGATTGAGCTGAGACATGAAGCGCCACACGTCTGAGCTGTTCAGCTGCCCGCCTGCGCGCACACACACACACACACACACACACACACACACACACACACACACACAGGCAAAGCTTTCATCAGACACAGAATTCAGTCATTTATCAACACATTCACATGTTCACGGTTCTCTGGTGTTGGTTAATGAGCACATGACATGCAATTAAGCAAGTAAAATATTAAGTGTTTTATTTTGATTGCTTTGTTTGATTATAATTTATATATATGCTACCAGTTAAAAGTTTTTGGACAGTAAGATTTTTAATCTTTTTAAAGAAGTCTCTTCTGCTCACCAAGCCTGCATTTATTTGATCCAAAGTACAGCAAAAACAGTACAATTCTGAAATATTTTTACTGTTTTCTATTTGAATATATTTTAAAATATAATTGATTTCTGTGATTTCAAAGCTGAATTTTCAGCATCATTACTCCAGTCACATGATCCTTCAGAAATCATTCTGATATTCTGATTTGCTGCTCAAAAACATTACTAATATTTAAATGCATCCCTTTCAACCATTCAAACCCTCAAGTTTTTATTTTGGCAGAATATTGGTGAAATGCTGCAAAATTCTGCTCACAAAAATGTTGCAGTTATGTGAATGTCACTGTAAATAAAGTGAATTGAGTGCACACTGCATTGCCAAAACGCATGTTAAACTCAGGCTGTTATCAGATGCATTGGTGTGTGAATAAACACAGTGCTGCTTTTCACTCTGAAACATGCAGCACAACCACAGCCTGTGACTCGATGATCACAAGTTCAGCTTTATTTCGATTCATTCTGCAGCCACATTTTATTTATTTAAATTGCATTTGTTTGCATTATTAGTCTTTCATCATCTCTCAAACCCCCATCGGTTTCTCACATTTTACATCATGGAAGATTCCAGATGAAACATTAAATATGTGGGTTGACACACATTATTCTCCCACATTTCATTCCAAGCTTGTGATTTAAAGATATTTTGAACCAAACAACACTGGACTTTAACGTTCATTACATGGACAAAAACTCAAAATATCTTCTTTTATGCTTCACAGAAGAAAGCAAGCCATAGGGGTCTGTAGGCGAGTAAACGCATGATTTCTGAACTAACACATGAGATCATAGCACAGTGTTTGTTTGTGATCCTGATCGGATTCTTTGGAATCACGTGACAAACGTTCCAGATGCTGGAGCTGATAGAGTAAAGCAGAAAGAGCACTGAAGCGTGCAGACAGATCTGGAGTCAGCTGCAGAAACACAGCACTAAAGACTAACAATCAGTTTGACAACTAGCAGTTAACAAGGGGAAATCAGTCTTACTCTTTGGATTCATATTAGACCAGTCTACTTTCTTGTAAATTGTGACCAGTCTTTTTGAGATTTTTTTAAGGTTAGTCTGATCGGTTTATGTGACTGTACTGCAAAAAATCATTTTCTTACTTAGTATTCTTGTCTTGTTTTATAAATATCTAAACATTCTTGAATCAAGATGCATTTACTTGACAAGTAAAATGACTTAAGATATTAACTCTTGTTTAAAAGAAAAAAACAACAAAAAAACAAGCACAATATCTGCCAATGGGGTAAGAAAAATAATCTTAATTCAAAGGCTAAACAAGATTATTTTTCTTGTCCCATTGGCAGATATCTTTGCTTGTTTTATGCAAAAACTTCCAAAATATTGTTTGTTTGTTTTTAAAGCAAGACATAATATCTTAAGTAATCTTGATTCAAGAATTTTTAGATATTTATACTAGAAAAAAAGACAAAAATACTAAGTAAGAAATGATTTTTTGCAGTGCGGTCGGTGATCGCCGACTCCAGACACAGCTCATGCAATAGTGTGATGGATATGAAGGGAATAAGCAGCGTTTGGGACGCCTGTGGTACCTGATACATAAATGTCGTTCTGAAGTTCACAGGCCGCAAACTCAGATTTGGAGTAACCGGGCAGAGCGGCGGCTGAGGTCCACTCTCCTGACGACAGGTTCAGCTTCTCCGTGAAGGACAGTCTGGAGAAACCGTTCTTATCACAGCCGCCGATCACAAAGATCATCTCAGCCCAGCCGGAGCTCCTGAACACACACACACACACACACACACACACACACACACACACACTTTCATTATTAATCAGTGATCACCTGGTCAGCAGCAGTGCGTCTCATCTGTGATCTGCTGTAGTTTATTATGGCATTTTTAGTAGTTTAGTAGTTTATTACTGCTGTTGTTTTGTTTGTGTCGTATGTTCAGTTTAGTTTTATGTTGATCTCAGTGAACATTCTGCAACACATTTTACAGATATCCAGGTAAACAAATAGAAGGTTTTGGGGGCTTTTGACTATAATGTGTTCATCTTTCTAAAACTGAATATTATGACGAAGCATGAAGATGAAACCTAAGGCATCTAACGAGGTTTCTGCAGGTCTTAAGTTTAAAAGGTCTTAAATCAAAACAGAAAGTCTTGAATTCATAAAGTCATGGCCTTAAATGTTGCATGAACTGCATTTTTGTCTTGTTTTCTAGTGAAAATATCCAAAGATTCTTAAATCAAGATGCAAAATGAAGATATGAAGTCTTATGAAACTGAGCAAAATGAAGTGAATTTATTATTATAACAAGACCAAATATCTGTCAATGGAGTCAGAAAAATAATCTTCTTTTGCCTTTGAATTATGTTCTTTTTGCTGACTTCATTTGCAGATATTTGATCTTGTTTTAATTATTAACTCGCTTCATTTTGCTCCATTTTTTTTTTTTTTTTTTTTTTTTTTAAGAAAACAAGACTTATCTTTTCTCATCTTCTTGTGTCGTGATTTTGAACTGCAAGTAAATTTGTCTTGCTTTAAGACTCTTTAGACATCTGCACTGGAAAACAAGACAAAAATACTGAAGAAGAGCATAATTTGTTTGCAGTGTGATCAAAAGTTACAGTAATAGTTTTTTATACATTCTAGTGGTTGAGAAGTTTTTTTGTAAAATTAATTAAAAAGTAATGGAGATCTGTTTAAAGTTGTATTTTCAAACTTTTAAGTGTTGCTTATACAAGACATTCACATTTAGAAAACATATTTCTTAAACTTTTTTGACTTAGTCTTAAAATGTCTTACATTCACCTTTATTAAACCTGCAGAAACCCTGATCTAAATGCATCAGAAAGTTTTAGAAAACTCATTATTGAAAAAAAATATGGTATGTGTTTACCTGAATATGTGTTGCAGAATATATAAAAACATGTTGCAGAACATTGACTGAGAGCAGAAACATATAAAGTATAAATATTAAATATTGCATTATATCTAAATATGCAGTGGTGGCCAAAATGATTGGAACACTAGTATTTTCAGCAACTAAAAAATGGTTTTAAGTCAGATATTTCTATCTTTTGCTGTGGGAAATATCAGTTTACATTCTGTTTCTTCATGTCATTCCAGACAGACTGATGATGATCAGATCAGATCAGATCTCTGTGTGGAGCAAACTAAAATCTCACTGGATTATTACAATTAATGGCAAAATGAATGTTTGGAAATGTAAACTGATATTTCCTGCTGACACACTACACCAAAAGATAGAAATAACTGACTTAAAACCATTTTTAGCTGCTGAAAATACTAGTGTTCTAATCATTTTGGCCACCGCTGTACTAAAAACTAATTCCCAGTATATTAGATAAACTAGAAATGAAGATTTGCTCCAATGGGATGCTTATTGCTCTTTTTCTTGCATTGCCAGCCGAATCAAAGCTCCTGATGATCTCTGGTTCAGAGATGCGGATGAGATGATGACTCACCGGCGGGGTCTGGTGCGCTCTGACTGCACCTCGCGTCCGAACGCTCTGTACATGCGCGCCTCCTGCAGCAGCGGCCGCAGCTCCTCACAGCCCTGCAGCAGCTCATCCGCCTCCAGCGCTGCAGTGAAGAAGGCAGGGTCCAGCAGAGGCAGCCGCAGCCGCTCCAGCAGCTCCCTGAGGTCCGGCCTCCTCTGGTCCGGCCGGTGATGGACCCAGCGCAGCGCAGCGGTCACCAGGACCTCCTCAGACACCTGCAGCTGCTCCAGGGCCAGCAGCTCCAGAACCCGTGCTTTGGGCAGAGCGAGGAACTCTTTGTGCCGCAGCACCTCCTGGAAGTCCTGATACAGCAGCGTCTGGCACTGCTCCTGTAGCGGCCGCAGCGCATACACTGGGAAAATCAATCATGGGGCTTGTCATTTTCATTTAAAAAATGAAGTTGATAATTAAAAATGTGACCCTGGAGCACAAAACCAGTCTTAAAGGTCAATTTTTTTTGTTGAGATTTCTGAATAAATGATCTTTCCATTGATGTATGGTTTGTTAGGATAGGACAATATTTGGCTGAGATACAACTATTTGAAAATCTGGAATCTGAGGGTGCAAAAAAATCAAAATATTGAGAAAATCACCTTTAAAGTTGTCCAAATGAAGTTCTTAGCAATGCATATTACTAATCAAAAATTAAGTTTTGATATATTTATGCTAGGAAATTTACAAAATATATTCATGGAATATGATCTTAATATTCTAATGATTTTTGGCACAAAAGAAAAATGGATAATTTTGACCCATACAATGTATTGTTGACTATTGCTACAAATATACCTGTGCTACTTATGACTGCTTTTGTGCTGCAGGGACACAGATGTATCTAAAATGCTCAGTGTGTTACACAGACAAAACTGATATTCTAGTATAGAAAGCAGTCTGACAACAAAAAAGTAGAAAAAATGCATATAACAAATATGAAATTAAATTGAATATAACAAAATGAAATGTGCATATAACACAAAAAGAAATTAAATGAAACGGGCATATAATAAATATTTCCATTGTGAAAAAAAAAACATCTAAACATTTTGAACAAAACTGCTTTTTATTTTGGTGGTATTAGCCAACTCACTGACACAATAACGAGGTTTTGAAGCATGAATTAAATGTTTTCGGTGAGTTACTACCTTTTGCAGACATGCAATAGGGTTCTGATGTTTCAGTAAACAGTTTTGACAGTTGCACTTACAGTTTAAAGTTTGTTACAGATTTTTTTCAACTGCTTCCACACATTTTCAAAACTTTGCCTCTTTTTACACACAAAATGCAAAATGCCTCACATCTCTTTCAAAATGAAGCACTGCATTCAAAATATCACAAACACATCTCAAAAGCAAACATTTGAAAAACACCTTTGCCATAATATTAATTCCTGTTATATTTTCGTGTGTTACATAGAGAATTGCGTGTTGTGTTTTGCAAAAAGTGTTTAATGAAACTGAGTCAAAGTCTGAGAATTAGTGTATGGTTTTGCAGATTTGGTGTGTGCTTCTGCTGTTTGAGTGACAGCTTTCAGAAACTGTGTGACAAGGAAAGATTCTGTGTGGAAGCAGTTGAGAAAAACTGTAAGCCGTGTTGGGTAAGTTACTTTAAAAAAGTAATTAATTACTAGTTACTAATTACATCTTAAACAGTGTAATTAGATTGCTGTACAAATTACTCTCTCCAAAAAATACTTAATTATTTATTACTAATTACTTTCTAAATCCTATATCAAGTTAATTATACAAGGATAGACATGAAACAGTTCTTTTAATTCTTTCAAATAAATAACAGATAACTACATTATTCTGCTCACACTTTAGATTAGAGTCCAATTCTCACTGTTAACTAACTATTAACTATGACTTTTGCCTCAATATACTCCTAATTACTGCTTATTAATACTTAGTAAAGTAGCTGTTAAGTTTAAGAATTGGGTATAATTAAGGATTTAGAATAACGTCGTGCAGAATAAGACATTAATATGTGCTTTTAAAGTAATAATAAACAGCGAATATAACAGTAATATTCATGCTAATAACCAACTAATTTAGACACTAAAGTGTTACCAATATTCTTATTAACTCACCAAAGTATTTAAAGTGAGAAGAGTACATAAAAAGCATGCATTTTAAGGTTAGACTTTAAATTTTGATGTTAAATCTACTATTGTGTTGTATATAAATGTTCTATACACAGTATTAAGTTCAATTACATAAGAAGTAATTGTAATTAAATTACAGGAAAAAAAAAAAAGACTTTAACTTTTCAAGGGAAAAGTAATTAAATTACAGTAACTAATTACTCCTACCATTGGCGAAGTCCATCAGGCCCAGACAGTTGGAGTGGCTGACGTGCTCCTGAAGGAACTGGACACAGACTCTGGTCAGCACAGGCACGTCCAGCCGGTCAGCCGCCCGAAAGACGCTCTCCACGTTCTGCTCGTTCAGCTTCAGCCGGCCCTCATACATGAAGTCCAGCAGGCTGTCCATGGCGGCGCTGGAGATGCCCTGCAGCTTGACCACCGGCTGCTGGCTCTCCTGGAAGGAGCCGCTGAACATGCTGCGGAAGAAGAGGCTGCTGGCGCAGAGCGTGGCGCGGTGGCAGGGGAACTCGCAGCCCTCCACCTGCAGAACCACATCTGTGAAGGTGCCACTGCGGCGATAGGCGTTCAGCACCTGCAGAATGTGCTCAGCGTGACAGGAGCCCGAACAGAAGCTGACCTTTGACCTGCCGTCCAGCAGCTCGCCGTTCGTGCCGAAGCCCATTCTGGACGGATGAGGGTTGCGACTGTGAGGAGCGACAGCGGTGCTTTAGGATTACTACTGCAGTTTTGTTAACAATTTAAACACGTTTTTATATTTTAATTTAATTTTTACTTTCATGTAATTAATAAAAACTTCACATTATAGTTAAAACAATTAAAATATTATTGTTACTTGAAACTGGTGTTATTTTAGTGTCATTGAGATACTATTATAGTGTCTATTTTTACATTTTTGGTAGTTTTACATAAGTTTTACTAATTTTGTTCTGATTTTTATTTATTTATTTATTTTTTTTCATTTTTAGTAGTTTTTGTTGTTTTTATTTATATAGTTTTTATTAATTTTCAGTATTAGATTTAATAATACATTTCAGCACTTCTTTTAGTTATTTTACTACAAGTTAAACTAAAGGTAACACTTAATTTTAAGGTGTCCTTGTTTTTATTTAGTTTATATTTTGATTTTATTTCATTTTTACTGTCATGTAGTTAATATCAGCTCATAAAAACTTTGCATTATACAGCAGTCAACATTAGAAGTGGATCAAAAAAGTTCATCAAAGTTGTCCTGAGACAGGAACAGGTATTGATTTTGTTTTAGGACAACTCTGATGAAAGGTTTTGATCCTCTTCAAATGTTGACTACTGTAGTTAAAACAACAGAAATATTATTGTTACTTGAAATTGGTGTTATTTTAGTGTCATTGAGATATTATTATAGTGTTTATTTTTACAATTTTTGTTTTAAATTTTATTTTAAGTTCTACTAATTTTATTTATTAATTTTTTTGTAGTTTTTGTCTTTTTATATTTCTATAGTTTTTTTAATAAATTTTTCAGTATTAGATTTAATAATAAATTTCAGTATTACTTTTAGTAATTTTAGTACATTAAATTAAAATGCTTTGGTAAACAGCTGAAATAAAATAAGTTTAGGTTTTCAAATTTAGTTTCAGTTAGTGTTTATTGTATTACAAGCAGCGTTTTTGTAGTGAACTAAAACTAAATCTAATTCTAAAACCATTTAAAAACCATATTTGTTACTTGACATAAAATCAATTTTAAATGAATAAAATAAAATTATTATTTAATTTATTATTTTAGCTAATTGCCTTGGCAAATGTTCATCTAGTTTAACTTGAGGTACTAAAATAACTAAAACTAAAATGGAAATAAAAATTAGTATTTAAAAGAAGCAAACATATTTAAAAGAAACAAAAACCCATACAAATGACAAAAACATAAAAAAATTATGTAAATATATATATACTATTATTGTATCTCAATGATACTAAAATAACAGATTTCAAGAAACAAAATAGTTTTTATTTTTAGTTTGAGTATAATAACCATGTGAAGTTTTAGTTTTTATGAGTTCCTATTAATTACATAAAAATATGAAATCATTTGTACACTGCAGGACTATAATATTGAAGGCAAAAAGTTGATTAAAAATGATGAAAATGCAACAAACTCCTTCCCTTCAACATTCTGTGGTCGCATTATGCATCAACTATCAAAAACAGACAGCAAATCTTTACAGTTTTTCATGTGAGCTGTCTTTCAATTGCATTTACATCAATGCAATAAATTATTATTATAATTAAATGCAAAACAGTCTTGAAAAGAAACAGCTCAGGATTGTTGGATAAATATATATATAACTGTATGAGAGCTCACCTGTGTGACTGACGCTCAGTGACTCTTCAGATCAGCGATAAGAACTGAGCGCAGCCTCACCTGTCCACACATTTATACCTGTGCTCTGTGTGGGAGGAGCTTATGCACATAAACCAGCAGTGATGTCATCAGCTGCAGCGGAAACTCACTTCCTGTTCCCATTAAATCAACTTCCCTTTCCTGTTCGCTAACAGTGCTTCACTGTAAACAACTGCTGCAAAATCATGACTGAAAGTCTGCTGTGTTTTAGCATGAAATCTGAGAGTTGCTTTCAAGATTTGAGAGTTCATTGTAGAAGTAATAACACATTTGTGACCCTGGAGCACAAAAGCAGTCATAAGTAGCACAGGTATATTTGTAGCAATAGCCAACAATACATTGTATGGGTCAAAATTATCCATTTTTCTTTTATGCCAAAAATCATTAGGATATTAAGATCATGTTTCATGAAGATATTTTGTGATTTTTTTTTTTACCATAAATATAGTAATATATGCATTGCTAAGAACTTCATTTGGACAACTTTAAAGGTGATTTTCTCAATATTTAGATTTTTTTGCACCCTCAGATTACAGATTTTCAAATAGTTATATCTCAGACAGATATTGTCCTATCCTAACAAATAAATGTATGAATCTCAATTTAAAAAAACTGACCCTAATGACTGGTTTTGTGGTCCAGGGTCACATATGGGGAACATTACATCTATAACTGTTATAATATTGACTTTTATAAAACAGACTGGATGAGTCTGTTTGTTATTGTATAATTATGATAAACACACATTCTGTGTAACTGTTTATTGAACATTTGGGGGCGTTTGTGATTTAACAGAAGCAATAAGACACTGATTTTATTGCAATGTAATTTTATATTAATATTTAAGCTAGTAAACATTTCACATTTTGGAAATAAAATATAAATTTAAATCAGCTTTTGCTCTGAATAATTTTGCAGGCATGAAAGATTAACCCTTGAGTTTGCTCAAAGGTAAAAGCAAACAGGTGTATCAGCATCCAGATCATTGTGCTGCATGATAAAATCTATAGTTTCATCATCAGTTCAGGCTGGTCGGGATATTATTAACATCATCAAATATACAGAAGCTTAAATGTCACTCTAACGCTTCAAATAATCTTTTTTCAACAGCAATATTAGGACAATTAAAGATTATTTAAAATGTCAAATAAAAGGCAAATTAGAAACCAAAAATACTACAATTGTAATTTCACATCTTCAATTAATTTGAAAGTTTCTTCATAATAAAGTGTTGATGAAGTTTTAGCAGATGTGGATGGACCGCTCACACCAAGAGCACTTCTCGTTTGACCGGGTACCGTCTGTCCAGCACCAGAACAGACAGAAACAAGAACAGCTTTCTCCCTCAGGCCATATTCCACCTGAAAAATGCATAACACACCTCAGGACTGTACATCTGTACATGACTCCTCTAAACTGTTCATCTATTTACATTTACATTTAGTCATTTAGCAGACGCTTTTAGAATAGAAGCAGTCAAAACCAACAAAAGAGCAATAATATGCAAGTGCTATGACGTCTAATGCAGTACACACAGCAAGGATTTTTTGTTTTTGTTATTTATATAAAACAAGTAGATAGAATAGAAAAATAAATACAGAAAGCTACTGTTAGAGGCCTTTTTTTTTTTTTTAAAGAAAACAAGCAGTTAGAAAGCGAATAGAGTGCATGTGTAAGAGGGTCAAGTGCTTTTTTTTTTTCTTTTTTTTTTTTTGAGAGTGCTAGAGTTATGGGTCAAATAAAGATGGAAGAGATGACTTTTTAACCGTTTCTTGAAGTTGGGCAGGTCTTTCCACCAGGAGGGAACAGTTAATCTTTAAATAGTACATGTGCACTCTCATATTTCTGTCTGTAGGTATTTTTTTATTGCCACATAGTTATTATATAAAAATATTTATTTATTTATTGTCTATTCTGCTTATTATTAGTGTTATATTTAATTTCATTACATGTATGTCTATGAATTATTATATGTCAAAAATATATTTATATTTTTAAAATGTATTTTCAAAAATATGGCCAAAAATGTATTTGTAAAAAATATATATTTACATAAATTATATTTTGAAACATATTTGAGCAAATATGTGTATTTGGTCATATTCTAAAATATATTTAAAAACATATTACTATTATTATTGTTATTATTTGTTGTAAATTTACTGTGAATGTTACATTAAATTACTTAAAGGAATAATTCAGCCCAAGAAAAAAAATAATAATAATAAACTCTGCTCATCCTCAGGTCATCAGAGATCAGGATGAGTTTGTTTCTTCATCAGATTTGTAGAAATGTGTCACTGCATCAGTGTCTCAGCAATGGATGCTCTGCAGTGAATGGGTGCCGTCAGAATGAGAGTCCAAACAGCTGATAAAAACATCACAATAATCCACAAGTAATCCACAGCACTCCAGTCCATCAGTTAACATCTGGAGAAGACAAAAGCTGAAACAAATTCAGCATTAAGACGTTTTTAACTAAAATACGAGTCTATAATCCATAATAACGCTTCCTCCAATGAAAAACTGTTCCCAAATCATTTATAGTAGGTACATTTAATTTTAGCATATTTTAATTTGGTTCTGCACAAGCAAATTTCCACACAATTTCAGAAACAGAATTCAACAGAAATCTGTTTGAGGTCAGTGCTGTTATGAAATATCCGCTAGATGGAGACAAACGCCACTGTATTTGTGAGCGTCATCATATGAATTATAGCGATCTGCCTGGAATCATAATTAGCAGCGTGTTTGTTATTAGAACTAATCATAAGTTATCTGGAAGTGTTGTGTTGACGCACTTGTGTATGCTTCATAAACGCGTGCTCTGCGGGTTTTAGCTCACTTGAATTTAAGCAACACTAACTGAAGTTAAATAAGTTAAAACATGAAAATAAAAGATTCTGAAAGCTGACAGAAGGTGCATTAACTACGATTTTACAGTAGTGACAGTAAGTAAAGGGTAATAAGGAAATGTGTTTAACATGATTTAAGAACACACACACACACACACACACACACACAGAGAGAGAGAAAGAGAGAAAGAGAGAGAGAAAGAGAGAGAGAAAGAGAGAAAGAGAGAGAGAAAGAGAGAAAGAGAGAGAGAAAGAGAGAGAGAGAGAGAGAGAGAGAGAGAGAGTTTTAACGTTGTCTTAATCATTTTCTGGTTATTACTTGTTTATAAAAATGTATTTATGTATTTATTTATTAATTGAATAATTTACTGTATTATGTTATTAATTATATTAATTTTTGTATTATGTATTATATTATAGTTTATGTATTGTATTATTGTATTGTATTGTATTATTACATTATTTTGTTCATTGCTCACGTAATGGCCAGTGCTTTGGCAATACTGTATGAAATTGAATTGAATTGAATTGAATTGAATTGAAAGAGAAAGAGAGAGAGAGAGGTTTATTTTTAAAATCACTTTATTAAAAACAATTATTTTAACAATTAACACAAACCATTATATTACTATCTTAACTTGTGTGTAAAAAACACAACCCGACATCACAACACCATTCAATCTTAAAAACATTAATTGCATTCATCAATTTGTAATAACTAAAATCAACAATGATTCTTGATTTAATCATAGTTTTAAAAACTGATACAATGTGCTGTCCATTTCTCTGCTCTATTTAATTTTTTTTCTAGAGATATAAATTGCTAATTTAGCTTGACCAACAATAAAATTCATTAACTGACATTTATATTTCTGCAGTCTACTATACTTGAAACCTAGTATAAAACATTTCTTTGTAAGGGGGAGAGAGAAACAGTTACACAGCAAGAGACATATTTTATTTATTATAATTTTTTTTACATATTATTCATTCATTATTCATTGTATCTAATTATTATAATTAATATTAGAAATATTGTCTGCTGTTTTTAATTTAATTTAATTTTATTTTCTCTCATTTATTACTGTCTCTTTTACTACTTTGGTGATGTAATTACTTTCTTTTACACATACTTAAAATGCTTTGGCAATACTACACAAATGCCATGCCAATAAAACAACTTGAACTTGAAAAAGAGAAAGAGAGACACAGAGAGAGAGAGAGAGAGAGAGAGAGAGAGAGAGACACAGAGAGAGAGAGAGAGAGAGAGAGAGAGAGAGAGAGAGAGAGAGAGAGACAGAGAGAGAGAGAGAGTGAGAGAGAGAGAGAGAGAGAGAGAGAGAGAGAGAGAGAGACACAGAGAGATAGACACACACACACACACACAGAGCGACAGAGAGAGAGACGCACACACACACAGAACGACAGAGAGAGACACACAGAGAGAGGGAGAGAGAGTTAAATAGCAAGAAAAAGAGAGAGACACACAGAGCAAAAGAGAGAGAGAAACAGAGTTACTTAGCAAGAGAAAGAGAGACATACTCAGAGCGACAGAGAGAGAGAGACACACACACAGAGAGGGAGAGAGAGAGCGAGGGAGGAGGGAGGAGGGAGGAGGGAGGTCCGATCCCATTCAAGGCTTGACCGCAGAAGGAAAAAACAAGAGTATTTGCAGGATATTCTCACAGGATGTGTATCAGAGCCAGAGGAGCTGTAGTGAGACGCTGAGGAGACCAGCATGAGCCTGAACAGCAGCGGAGCAGCACACTACTGAGGTGACACACCTGAAACACACCTGCGCTTCTCAATGCAATCAATTCAATTCTTCAATTCACACAGCTTTATTGGCATGACAAAAGCACATTTTGCATTGCCAAAGCATGCATAGCAATAGAGAACATATACAACAGAAAGTAATTTGGAACAATATAGCAACTGAAACAACATTTGAAGAAGTAATATTGAAAGAATGACATTAGAACAAGAAAAAGATACACACACACATATATATATATATATATATATATATATACACATGTGTATACAGTAATATAAAGGTGTATATATACAGTATATATATTATATGCATATACATATGTGACCCAGGACCACAAAAGCAGTCATGAGGGTCAATGTTTTGAAATTGAGATTTATACATCATCTGAATAAATAATCTTTCCATTGATGTATGGTTTGTTAGGATAGGACAATATTTGGCTGAGATACAACTATTTGAAAATCTGGAATCTGAGGGAGCAAAAAAATCTAAATATTGAGAAAATCACCT
Organism: Spinibarbus caldwelli; assembly: GCA_039654775.1. Taxonomy (NCBI): domain Eukaryota; kingdom Metazoa; phylum Chordata; class Actinopteri; order Cypriniformes; family Cyprinidae; genus Spinibarbus; species Spinibarbus caldwelli. The sequence continues at coordinate 234,738 of CM077267.1, forward strand.
TTAAAGTTGTCCAAATGAAGTTCTTAGCAATGCATATTACTAATCAAAAATTAACTTTTGATATATTTACAGTAGGAAATTTACAAAATATCTTCATGGAACATGATCTTTACTTAATATCCTAATGATTTTTGGCATACAAGAAATATGGATAATTTTGACCCATACAATGTATTGTTGGCTATTGCTACAAATATACCTGTGCTACTTATGACTGCTTTTGTGCTCCAGGGTCATAAAGTGAATAGTCAATCACTCTTCTGTTTCAGATGTTTGCTTTTCTGATCTTGCGGCTCATGGGTTTCCTTTGATTGACATGAAATGAGTAATGGCTGGAGATTAGAGGGTTAATTTCTGCTGAAACCTCACCCTCTGATATATATTTAACACCTAATGTGGAAATGGAGATTAACCTTTCATATTTCTGCTGTGCTCATCACGTGTGGGCGTTTCTGTTCATGTCAAATATCAAACACAGAAACTAAAGCTAGACAGGAATGACACATCTGTTGACATCAAGAAAGAGTCAATGTTCCACTTCAGCAGACACTTCAGCAGACATTACTCTAGTTAAAAACAAATGCTGTGACACGAGCAAGATGCTATGTTCTGCATCTGTTCTTCATTCACTCGTTCATCTGTGTTTCTGCAGCATCATGGGGACGCGTCTCTGGATACTGATGCTCATGGTCAGCCAGGTCTCACCTTACAGACGTCCAGCAGAGCCTTCACCCTGTCAAGTGGTGAGTTACAGCATCTTCATGTCTGATTAGTTTGATGTTCAACTTCTGAATCAGAATAATCAGACCTTGGTGTTTGTTCAGAGTTTCTGATGATTGTGTTGCTTTTTTTGAGTGTCAGTAAGATTGAAAACAGATATCATGCCTCATTTACTTGAGTTAAACGGTCTTTGGTGGCCATTAAATGTAGGGAAGAAAAAACACAATGGAGAGACGTCAGTATCAATTACATACATTCACGCTAGAGTCGCTCTTAAACTTTACACTTCCAGTCAAGTTTTTGAACAGTAAGATTTTTAATGTTTTTGTTATAAAGAAGTCTTTTCTGCTCACCAAGCCTGCATTTATTTGATCCAAAGTACAAAATAGTAAAATTTTGAAATATTTTTACTATTTAAAATAATTGTTTTGTATTTGAATATATTTACTACACTCACATGATCCTTCAGAAATCATTCTAATATGCTGATTTGCTGCTCAAAAAAACATATTATTATTATTATTATTATTATTATTATTATTATTATTATCAATATTTAAAACAATTGAGTACTTTTTTCAGGATTCTTTGATGAATAGAAATATCCAAAGATCAGCATTTATCTGAAATAAATAAAATCTGTCTGAAATAAATAAAATCTATCTAAAATAAAAACTTTTGTAACATTATATACAGTCAGTATTTTTTTGGAGGGGTTATAGAAATGAATATTTTTATTTAGCTAGGATACTTTAAATTGATCAAAAGTGATGATAAATACATTTATAAAAGATTTCTATTTCAGATAAATGCTGTTCTTCTGAACTTTCTTTTCATCAAAGAAACCTGAAAAAATTCTACTCAGCTGTTTTCAACATAATAATAATAATTATTATTATTTTTTGAGCAACAAATGGTTTCTCAAGGATCATGTGACTGGAGTATTGATGCAAAAAAAATCATCTTTGAAATCTCAGGAATAAATTACATTTTAAAACATATTCAAACAGAAATCAGTTATTTTAAATAGTAAAAATATTTCAAAATTGTACTGTTTTTGCTGTACTTTGGAGTAAATAAATGCAGGCTTGGTGAGCAGAAGAGACTTCTTTAGAAAAACATGAAAAATCTTACTGTTCAAAAACTTTTAACTGGTAGTGTACAATGAGAAAACCCAAATGAACCCACATCTAGAGAACCATATTAGGGAAAAACATCCTCCCAGTGCATCCGATTACAAGTCTCAGACTAAACCAGATAAGATGAAGTGATCAGAGCAGGTTAGTGAGTTCAGGGGCAGGAAACCTCCTCTGAACATATGACTGGACAGCACTGACACACAGTTGATGAGCGCAGAGGATGTGTGTGTAGGATGAAATACATCAGCTCTCTATTATGTCTCCATCCTCTCGCTGAACCCTGATGGAAACAAAGGGTCAGTCCCAGAGACGAGGGAAAATCCTGAAACACCGTCCCTGAGCCAAAGTTATCTAAAAAGCATAAATAATGTGTAGATGGAGCACAGATAGCATAAACCAAGAGCTGCTTTCAGTCATACGTCACGCTAAAAGCCACTGTGTTGAAATCTTCCAGGAAACAGCTGTGTGATGTCATGAGTTTGCGTTTGGACATCACGGGCCTCATTTATAAAATGTTGCACAGAAACCATCCTAAATTTGATCTAACGATCATCTCTCAAATATGCATACGTGTGATTCATAGAATGAACGTATGCACAGAAAACGCCTCTCTTTCAGATGTGAAATCTATGAATCGCAAATGATGTTTAACTTGCGTGCAACTGAATGGTTTCAGCTCTCTGCTTTGTAAAGAACTCCTAATTAACTCTTTCCCCGCCAGCATTTTTGCAGATTTTCACTAAAGTTTCATTGCCCCCAGAATATTTTACTTTTAAACAAAAAAATCAATTTTATTCTAGCTTCAGGCATTCTTTTTTTTTTATCAACACTTGAATATAGGTAGGTTTCATAAAAAAAAGCTACATTTTGAGCAAAAAGCTGAGAAAATCACATTTTTATTACATACTACATGTGGATCATATTCAGTACTGTTATCAAAGCAAAGATGCAGTAGATCACTTCCATTAGCACTCCTAAAGCTTCACAGTCCTTTACCAATTCCTGGATCCACATTTTACTCCTAACATTAAGTAGTTTATACAGTTATATGCTGTTTATTGTTGATGATCACATTATTTTTCATATGCATATGCTTACATATGAGATCGCTTGTTTCTGCATCTTCCTCGTTTGTGTTTTTGATCGGGATGTCATAGACTATAGACAGGTGATGTGTAATAGCGCCCCTGAGCAAATAATAGCGAAACCATGAAAATTACATGTTTGGTGGGGAAAGAGTTAATGTCATTAACATATAAAATATCACCAGTCATCGTCCAAATTCTTTAATTTAGAGTAGCAAGCTGCAAGAAAAGCTTACATTTCCAAAAACCTGCAGTACTCCAACAAGAAGAAGTGCGTACGTCTGCTCAGACCCTGACGTGACACTAAGCACTTTTCCACTTCAAAGACAGTTTTTATAAATATGAGCGCTGGCGTGGATTTAAGCGCACACACACCCTAAGATCAAATCTGTGCGTACACACGCTTTATAAATGAGGCCCCACTTGTGGTAAATAATGTTGGCTAATAGCATTCTTTCTTGTTGGTTTAAGGATCATGAAGATGTCGACTGCAGCAGACTGAATCTCAGAATGGTCCCAACACAATTGCCCACCTTCATCCGCCTCCTCGACTTTTCTCGCAACCTCCTTCAGAATCTCACAGACCAAGAGCTTCTGGCCTTTTCCAGCGTCCAGCATCTGAACCTTCATTCCAACAAGATCCAGTTCATCCAGTCGGGTCTTTTCCAGGACATGAGTCGTTTGGAAACACTGGATCTGTCGGGAAACTCCCTGGATCTTTTGAAAACTCACATCGGTCCGCTCACATCAGTCCAGAATCTGGATCTTTCTGGAAACGGCCTGTTCACGGATATGAGCGACTACTTTCTCAGCGACGCTCCGGTCCTCACAAACCTCTCTTTGGATGGCAACAGCATTACTAAAATAAGCAGGCACACATTCAACAGATCTCAAGCTTTAAGAAACATCGACCTGCACAATAACGTAATCATAGAAATCGAAGAAGGAGCTTTCGAGTCGCTGACGGGACTCTCAGAACTCGATTTGTCGGTGAACTCCATCTCGTGCATCACAGACTTCAACCTCGTTCAGCTCAAAACATTGAACTTGAGCAAAAACAGCTTGACTAGCTTCCAAACCGTTGATTCGGATCAAGAGTTTGAGCTTTTGTATTTGGACTTGAGGGAAAATAAAATCCTCTACTTCCCTGTGCTTCCCCAGAGGAACAAACTCATGTACTTGGACTTGTCTAGAAACCTCTTGAGAAGTGTGAACTGCTCCGGTCCGCTGGAAGAGCTGGAGAACCTGAAGGCCAGCGGGTATCTGTTTACAGACCACGATAAACCCCTTTGCCTTTGCGTTAATCAGAGACACCAAGATCTTCCGAGATTGCTCTACTTGGATTTAAGCTACAACCAGCTTAAAGCAATTCCGTCATCATTTTTCAGCAGCATGGTTTCTTTGGAGAGCCTAAACATAAGTAATAACTGTTTGGAGAACTTCAGTGTTGACGCCGAAGGCCATCTGAACTCACTGAAAACCTTGGACATCAGCTACAACAATTTACAGAACTTATCTTTCGGCGAAAACACTCTGGCTTCTTTGGAGGTGCTGCATCTTGAAGGAAACGCTCTCAGCGTGCTAGACAGCGGAGGCTTCTCAACGCTCCCTAACTTACGAAGTCTTCACCTTCAGCAAAACCTATTCAGCATTTGTTCTCCTCTGGAGGGTCCAACCAAACGATGCATCCGACTGTCCTCTATCCCAACCCTGAGCTACTTGTACCTCTCAGAGAATAGTCTTGAATCAGTTCCTCCAGGCGCTTTCCAGGGAAGCCCACTGCTTATCTTGGATCTCTCTGAGAATCCCGACATGGACTTGGGCCCGTTATCCCTTTCAGGTTTGGAGACGACCCTCACTCATCTTTCTCTAAGAGGAAACCAGCTCAAAACCCTAGCTGTTGATTTCACCTTCTTCCGGAAACTGAAGTCGTTGGATTTGTCATTGAACCGGCTCACAGGTGTCTCTCTGTGGAGCGGAGATTCTTCTGTGGAGTCCTTGAACCTGCAGAATAATAATTTAGTCACGCTTGCGTCTGACACAGTCTTTGCTCTGCAGAAAACGCTCAGGACTTTATATGTTGGCGCAAACCCTTTGAGCTGCTGCGGAAACCTGTATCTCCTCACATTACTCCAGCAGGACAGACTGAATGTTCCAGATATTGCTGCTGCAACCTGCTGGTATACTCGAGATTCGGAGAGCGTTGAGATCAGCGTGAGCGCCGTTCAGCCAGAGCATTGCGAGTCGGTAGACACTAAAGTATTGTGGATCAGCTTTATCGTTGTTCTCGCGCTCGGACTGACGCTGGTGTCAGTGGTTGCCCTGAAACTGTGTCACTCGAAAACCCACGGATTCAAGAGAGGCATCAAAGCTTGAGTCTGCGGACAAAAGAAGGAAAAGAAACCAAGGCGTTCTCACCTGACTGTGGCGCCGCTTACATGCGGGTTTCAGTATGCGATGCGTGGGTGATCTGGAAGAAGTTCAATATCAAATCCTGATCAGCATTCGCATTTACATCACTTGTGACATTTGCTATTTAAACAGAAATGCATGCAATATTCACAGAATAAACAGGAGTGTTACGCGGGGCGTGCTTTTGCATTCAAAAGCAGACAGATGCGAGAACACATCCTGAGTTCGTGAAACAAAACATTTTTGTGCTAATCTTCTGTAATAACACTACACTTTCTGATGCACGCACTTTATCGATTGTGATTTGTGAATACGGGAGTGAAATGTACACTACCAGACAAACAGTAAGATTTTTAATGGTTTTTAAAGAAGTCTCTTCTGCTCACCAAGCCTGTTTATTTGATTCAAAGTACAGCAAAACAGTAAAATTTTTAAATATTTTTACTGTGATTTCAAAGTTGAAATTTTAGCATCATTACTCCAGTCACATGATCCTTCAGAAATCATTCTAATATTCTGATTTGCTGCTCAGAATTTTTTTTTTTATTATTATTATTAATATGTTGAAAACAGCTGAGTAGATTTTTTTCAGGTTTCTTTGATGAATAGAAAGTTCAGAAGAACAGCATTTATCTGAAATAGAAATCTTTTGTAACATTATAAATGTCTCATTGTAACATTATATAAAACACACACACACACACACACACACACACACACACACACACACACACACACAGAGCTCTGTATAGCTATCTTTGTGAGGATATTCATTGACAATAAAAATAAAAAACTATACTGACTCCAAGCTTTTGAATGGTATAGTGTATAATGTTACAAAAACCTTTTATTTCAGATAAATGCTGATCTTTGGATCTTGAAAAAAAAAGTACTCAACTGTTTTCAACATTGATAATAATCAGAAATGTTTCTTGAGCAGCAAATCAGCATATTAGAATGATTTCTGAAGGATCATGTGACACTGAAGACCGGAGCAATGGTGCTGAAAATACAGCTTTGATCACAGAAATAAATTACATTTTAAAATATATTCAAATAGAAAACAGTTATTTTAAATAGTAAAAATATGCTTTTGCTGTACTTTGGATCAAATAAATGCAGGCTTGGTGAGCAGACGAGACTTCTTTAAAAAACATTAAAAATCTTAGTGTTCAAAAACTTTTGACTGGTAGTGTACATGCATAATGTGAAAACTGCATCAACAGATTGACTGGAGAGGGTTGTAGAGCAAGATGTGATTGTAGGAGTGTGTTTTCAATATGGATGTGGCGTGTATGTTGTGCATTAGCCGAAGGAATTTCATCGGCCGGAGGAAGTGTTTTTACTGGAACACCTGCAGCAGAGCGTCTCTCAGCGTCACTTTCCTGTTGTTGAGCTCAGCTTCCTATCGTTGCATTCGCTGTAATGATTTATTCATTCACTCTCTCTCAGTGACACTGAATTGTGCTGGACTGGAGATCAGGTTCAGCTCACACATATGTGACCCTGGAGCACAAAAACAGGCATAAGGGGTAATTTTTTGAAATTGAGATTTATGCATCATCTGAAAGCTGAATAAATAAGCTTTCCATTTGTAGAGGAAACAAGGTTTGTTAGGATAGGACAATATTTGGCTGAGATACAACTATTTGAAAATCTGGAATCTGAGGGTGCAAAAACATCAAAATACTGAGAAAATCTCCTTTAAAGTTGTTCAAATGAAGTTCTCAGCAATGCATATTACTAATCAAAAATTAAGTTTTGATATATTTACAGTAGGAAATTTACTAAATATCTTCATGGAACATGATCTTTACTTAATATCCTAATGATTTTTGGCATAAAAGAAAAATCTATAATTTTGACCCATTATGGCTCTTGCTACAAATATAACTGTGCTGCTGGTTTTGTGCTCCAGGGTCACATATAAACACACACCGGCTGCGATGTTTGTTTGATCAGTCGGGTGTTTTTTTTTTAGATATTTCCAGTCCGGAGCTGAAATAAGTTTGACCCTGGTGTCTATATCAGACGCAGATAAAGATAGACAGGAAATCCCTGTTGAGGGAAGCGCGTATCATCACCGCAGATATTAATAGAGGTTTGTTTCAGAGCTGTTGACGTGTTTATGACAGCAGCTTCCTCCTGTCAGTCTGAGTCACAGCCACGCCCCCTTCTGCTTTCCAGACACACATGACAAAACCCACAGTCACACACACACACACACACACACACACACACACGTCATGTATGAGCAGCCACTACACACCAGTGCTATATGAAGGAACTATTACCACATTGTTTGTATAATGAACTACTGTGTAAATCTATTTATGAAGTATTTTCCTAAATAAAAGGTCTCTGTTATTTGTTGTCTGTTCACTGTTCCTCCACATCAGAGTTTTGGTTCAACATCAAGATTTTAGGCTAAAGTGAACATCACAAAACACATTACACGTCATTTTGATAGTCCACTTCTAACTATAAAGTAACTTTGCAACTACATGTCAACTAACTTAGGTTATGTTTAGGTTAGTAGAATAAGTTGACATGTACTTGCAAAGTTACTTAAAATAGTAGATCTCTTGGGGGTAGGGCTGTTACAGTAAAAACTAAAACCATAAAAAATAAAACCACACATTTTTGTTACTTTAGGTAAAATAAAAGTTAACTATAATAGTATGAAATATATATAAAAAAAAACTTAAACTTATTTTATTTCAGTTTCCAATGCAACATTTCTCATTTTCATTTAGTTTAACCTAATGCACTAATAAATAAATAAAATTACAACTGAAATAAAAATGAAAGAAAACCAAAAACTAAAACTAATAAAAATGACAAAACCACACAACAAAATTACTAAAACGCTAACTAAAATGAGCACGAAAGCAGAAAATATAAAAATAAAATCTACTGGAAAATATTAACAGAAACTACTGGTTGGTGGACCATTAAAATAAAGTGTTTACCAGATATTAAACAAACAAATACTCTAATGACTGCTAGTTGACATATACTTGTAAAGTTACTTATAGTCAGTAGAATATCTATTGAAGGCAAGGTTATTATATAAAAACTAACACAATGAAAAAAGAAAAAAACATTTTTGTTACTTGAAGTAAAAGAAATGTTAACTAAAATATATAAAAAACTTAATAAAAACTTTACTTAATAAAGTCACTTATTTTATTTCAGTTTCCAATGCAACATTTCTAATTTTCATTTAGTTTAACTTGATGTACTGAACATAAATAAATAAATAAATAAAAAATAAAATATCAACTGAACTAAAAATGAAAGAAAACTGTATCTATATATATATATAAGACAAAAATACTAAAACTAATAAAAATGACAAAAGCACATAACAAAATTACTAAAACTTTAGCTAAAATGAGTATGAAAGCAGAAAGTATAAAAAAATAAATAAATAAATAAATTAAAAAAAAAAAAAACCATTACTGCTAGTCGACATGTACTTGCAAAGTTACCTATAGCCAGTAGAATATCTATTGAGGGCAGGGTTGTTATAGTACAAACTAAAACAATACAAAAAAAAAAATAATAATAATTTTTGTTCCTTTAAGTAAAATAAATGTTAACTATAATAGTATCTAATATATATATATATATAAACTTAAACTTATTTTATTTCAGTTTCCAATGCAACATTTCTAATTTTCATTTAGTTTAACTTGATATAGCCTACTATATATAATTAATATATATAGATATATAAACAAACAAATAACAACTGAAACAAAAATGAAAGAAAACTATATAGACATATAAAGAAAAAAATAAAATAAAACTAATAAAAATGACAAAACCACACAAGAAAATTACTAAAGCCTTAACTACAATGAACATGAAAGCAGAAAATATAAAAATAAAATCTACTTCAAAATATTTACAAAAAGTATAATATTAGCTCAGTGATACTGGTTGGTGGACCATCAAAAAAAAGTGTGAGTAGATATAAAACAAACTAATACTCTGATGACCGCTAGTTGACACGCAGCTGCAAAGTTACTTAAACCAGACTGTGTCTAAATAAAGTGTTACCAGTTTTAGTCTTAAAGTTTGCTTGATAACCTGAAAAGGAAATGTTTCATCTCTAAAATGATGTTTCCACTGACATCACTCTTATTCTGAATAACATTAGACAATAGTCAAATATGCCTTTAGTCATTGTTTTAGGAAACTCAGACGCGGTTTGTCTGCATTCTGACGTCTCAAACCCACTTTTCACCATTCAATCAATCCCAGCGGATGCAATCATCTACTAGTAATTTATAGCAAATGCTATAGTGTTTTTGAAACATACTATAGTAAAGTACTTGAATTAATTTGTTGTGGTAATTCTATAGTTTCTGTGGTAATATAACAACTACAGTAATATAAACAAATGACTTTACTCAATACTGTACTAAGTTTTCTACAGCTATAGGGTATATTATACTACAATACACTACAGTTTACTGTAGTAAAAACTAAAGTATACTACAGTATTTATTACAGTTTATCAGTTCACTATAGTTACAGTATGCTGTAGCACTCATTAACAAAGTGTTGTAAATACTATAATATATACAGTATAATACACTTTACTATAGTGTGGTTCAAAAACACTGTAGTATTTACTATAAATTACTATAGTATTTTTTCAGGTGGGCGACTCCAGCACAATGCCCATCAGGCCTGTCCAAACAGGAAGTAGTGCTACAGGAAGTGCACAGCACAAACATGGAACAGCAAGTTCTCAAAGACACTCTGCTGTTTGTTTGGCTGTGGTTTCCCACTGTGTTCAGCTCTTAAAGGGCTCATTTATGGCATCTTTTAAATTATATGATCAATTTATTACATGCGCCTGCAGCAAATGTGCTGAATGAAACCCAAAGCTTGTTTTTTTTTAACTCATTTTGAGCTGCTGATTCCAAAAACTGTTTTGCTCTTTCATGCAACACTTTATTACAAAATATGATGCTTTTTTTTTTTTTTTTTTTTTTAGCATTTTTTGCTTTTTATGAGCATTTGAGCATTGAAGAAGTTTTGAAAAGCACAGTTCCTGTCTGAATCTGAGGTAGATTGCAGCTATTTGATCCATTCTCGGCCTATTTTCAGATGTGGTGCCTTTATATGTTAGTTATGTTACTTATAAGTTAATGGCCGGGTTTCACAGACAGCGCTTAGACTAAGCCAGGATTAGACCATTGTTCAATTAGGAAATTTAAGTAATTTTTTTAACATGCCTTCGAAAAAACATTACTGGTGTGCATCTTGAGACAAAACAAAGGCACTGATATATTTTAAGATCAGTCAGTGCAAGTTTCTTTCAGTTAAAACAGCTCAGACTAACACTTTAGTCTGGGACTAGGCTTAAGCCTCATCTGCGAAACCAGAGGAATAAGTAATAAATACTAATAATAACTAATAATGTGTTGTTTCAACTTAAAAAAGTAAGTGTTCATGCTTGACTTAAAATAATAAGTTTAGTTAACTTTGTTATCTAAACAAATTTTGGAAAATTTATTTATAAACGTGTTTATGTAAATTTCTTTGACATTAAATGTAATATCTGAACGTATTTTTCCACTCCTTTGCAGATTTTAAGTTAAATGTTATATTTGAATACTTCTTTTGTCATTAAAGCAGAAACTTTTGAAATTTGACTGCCATTTGAATTTGATTCTTCATTCTTATTTTGTGACAAAACTGAACGTAATGGAAACTTATTGATATTTTTGAACTCAGCATCATCATATTGGGGTTTCTTTGCAAATTAGCAGGATTTTTTATTGAGATGCAGGGCTGTGTAATATCCTTTTCTCTCTGAGGTCATGATTTGGTTTTTCTTGACTATTTTTGCCTGACAGGTGTTTTTGCTTCAGGTCTGTTTTGCTCTTTCACATCACACTTCAATACAAAACATGATGCATTTTGTAGCATTTTTGCTTTTGATGAGCATTTGTGCGATGAACATGTCTCGTTTTCCTCCTAAATCAGCAGAAAACATGATTCCTGTCTGAATCTGAGCCCATTTTCACATGTGGTTCCTGATTCAGTCTTCAAGGTTAAAATGATGGCAGAAGAAAATGCAAGCAAATTTTTCTGCGATTAGTTCTAACAATATTAAAATAACTAATAATGTGCTTTCAACTTAAAAAAATCAAGTGTTCATGCTTGACTTAAAATGATAAGTTTAGTTAACTTTAGTTACTTTGTATATTTTAGTTATCTGAACTAATTTTAAGTGAAAACAGTGAAAAACATTTATAAAAAAAAGTGAAAGTGAAAGTCGTGACGTATTGTCAAGTATGGTGACCTATACTCGAAATTGGTGCTCTGCATTTAACCCATCCAAGTGCACACACACAGCAGTGAATAGTGAACAAACCCGCACACACGTGTGCACACACACACCCGGAGCAGTGGGCAGCCATTGCTCCAGCACCCAGGGAGCAACTGGGGGTTCAGTGCCTTGCTCAAGGGCACCTCAGTCATGGTATCGAAGGCAGAGAGAGTGATGTTCATTCACAATCCCCACCTTCAATTCCTGCCGGTGCGAGAATCGAACCGGCAACCTTCAGGTTACAAGCCTAACTCTCTAACCATTAGGCCACGACTTCCCCACAACTTCATAAACTTGTGTTTATGTAAATTTCTTTGACATTAAATGTAATATCTGAACGTATTTTTCCACTCCTTTGCAGATTTTAAGTTAAATGTTATATTTGAATACTTCTTTTGTCATTAAAGCAGAAACTTTTGAAATTTGACTGCCATTTGAATTTGATTCTTCATTCTTATTTTGTGACAAAACTGAACGTAATGGAAACTTATTGATATTTTTGAACTCAGCATCATCATATTGGGGTTTCTTTGCAAATTAGCAGGATTTTTTTTATTGAGCTGCAGGGCTGTGTAATATCCTTTTCTCTCTGAGGTCATGATTTGGTTTTTCTTTTCACCAGACGGGTGTTTTTGCTTCAAGACTTCGATGTAAACGCCTCTTCACGTGTGGAATGAGTAACAGGGTTTTCTGTCCGGTTCAGTAATTTTAATCTGCTCTTCCTTCAATAACAGCCTCGTCATGATAAATTCATCAAACAAACGCTTCAGGAATAATAGTATCGATCCCACTTCCTCGTCATGACCTCACTGTGTCCGGACTGGTCATCTGACATGTAAATGAGGTCATGTGATGCTGATATGTAAATGAGGTCACAGGTTGACTCTTCTTTCTTTGTTTTGAACGTTACTGTATGTTTTCAGAGCACAATGAAGCCGTTGCTCTGTGAAGATCAAGGAGAAGGCCATTCCTCTTGACATGACGGCGGTAAACCATCATGAGTTTCCAAGCTCTTTCTTTCTATATCAGGTTCTGTTTGTGTACGAGCTGAAGACTGGCAATTATGCTTTATAATAGCAGCGGCGTTATTTATATAATTACTGTCAATCCCGTTTTTATGATGTGTAGGACGTTCTTGTTTTCACATGAACTTGTAATTACCAGAAACGAGCTGAGAATCACGTGTTTGAAGAGAGGCTTTGTTTCTGTGGAATCTCTGAGACAATAGCTGCGTTCATCATCATCATCATCATCATCATCATCAGGCTCTAATGGGTGTGTGTTTGTGTTTTCTCACTGGTCCAGTCGATCAGATCCGCCTCTGTCAGGAATGAGGAAAGATGCTTCACATGCTGTTGGAAACTTCCCACTTCGCTGAAGTCCTAATTACAAGTTTGTCCTGTTCAAGTGCTTTGTTTTCAGAAAGAACAGGAATCAAAGAGGAAATTATTAAAGCCTGAAAATATTCAACCAATATCCAATGGACTTGGAATAAAATGTAGCGTGTTATTATATAAACATTACTCACATATATTCACCACGGTATCTAGAAGTTTCAGTCAAACAAATGCTGTTTTCATTCAGCAAAATATGTAGAATATGCATCAAATGATTATTTATATACATAAATATACATGACTGTAACAGTAAGAGAAAGCAAAGCAAATGTTATGGGAAAAACTAACGAAACTTAACAGTCACTACAGGAAAGGTTTCCTTCTCCGTTATGTTTAAACTCAAAAAACAGGTTTTAAAATGATCTCTGAATTTCCCAGTTGTAAATATGACTTCAGAAGCCATTCATGTCCAATTTCCAACAAGGAAACTCATATTTACAATAATTCTGATACCATGTGAGCGTAACAAGAGTGACATCACAACATCAAACCCAGTGAGCAACCTTAATATACAGCACTACACACGTGCTGCCTTCTAAGACGCCTTACTTTGGCAAAATCATGTGTCTTCAGCGAAAGGAAAAGTTCATCTGAGATGATGCACAAGTCATCATACACAAGTGTTTTCATGCTTAAAGTATCAAACTCCACTGAAGCAAAGAGAGCATGTATTAAACTGGATATTACTCTGAACGGGAGAAAGAAAGTGCACTGTATGATGGAATAAGTCCCGCCACTGAATAAACGAGCCAATAGATAAAAAAGTCAATAGAGCACAACAGACAGTTCCAGAAGTACAAATCCCATTTGATTTCTCCAGAGAAGTGATTTTTAATGATAATTAAAGACACATCTACTGTGGGCTACGACATTGTTGCAGCCGTCATACTGCGTTAATTCAACTTATTTTTGTAAATAATTGTTTAACAGCAGAATTCCTGGTGAAATAGCCATGATTCTGCAGAGAAATCTCCACCAATCAGACGAGTGCTCCAACTCCAACCGATGAAGCACTGCAAATGAAGCAAATGAGTTGAATTTGGAACCATGTTATGCAGTATTTGCGTGCATAATATGGATATTTTGCAATAAATATAAAATGTATTGTTTCTATATTCACAATCAACATCTCTAAATCAATCATTTTAGATTTCTCCATTGTTTTAAATTCAATTATGTCATTTGCAATGCTTCATGGAATTGCAGTTCTTTCCCTCATTAAAGTCATATAAGTTCACAGTCTTGACTTTTTGATTTTGATTTCAAATCAGAGTTTGTAATATTGTGATCCTCCTCGTAGCTGGTTGGTTTGGTTCACAGCTTATAACTCTTTAATGAAGACTTTTTAAAATCCCTGTGGGAAAAATGAATGAGAAAAATACTTCCAGAACCAAAGCCACTGGAAAAGTGCAATGATATTGGTAAAGTCATATTAACATCTGATTTGAAATATGTTATTCAAATGTGAGTTTTGGGAAGTTTTTTCAGTATTTCCCCATTTAAATAGAGAGGAGTTGTGCTGCATGTCTGTATTCAGAAAAACCGTAGGTGAAAGGTCACCCGGTGACCTACTACTTCCACTGAGATTCTGAAGTGTGCATTTGATGGACACTTTACTGTCCCATGAAGCCATTCATACTACCCATATTCATGCTATATACAACATACTTTTTGATACGGCTGCCAAGTAAGCTTCAAACCAAATGTAGTTCTCTTGCGTGTTTGAGACACTCCAGCTTCCAATCTGCTCATCAGCCTATGAAGACAAAACACAACAGATCACTGGAGTACTGAACTGAACTAATGTGTGTTTGAACAGAACAGTCATTATTAATCAGCACTGAGCGTGTGTGTGTTCTGGTATTCCCTACCAAATGTCTCCACAAGTATAGTAATAGCAGTAAATTTTGACATTGTGGGGACATTTTTTGGTCCTCATGAGGAAACAAGCTTATAAATCACACAGAATGAAGTGTTTTGAGAATCTAAAGTGCCTGTAGTTTAGTGTGAGGGGTAGGTTTTGGGGTAAAGGGGAAAGAAAATACAGTTTGTACAGTAGAAAAACCATTACGACTATGGAAAGAACCCGTAAAACCTGTGTGTGTGTGTGTGTGTGTGTGTGTGTGTGTGTGTGTGTGTGTATTCTTGTTTATGGTACATTGTGGACCAAATGTCCCCACAAGGATAGTAAAACCTGAAATTTTTGACATTGTGGGGTCCGGCCTGCGGTCCCCATGAGGGAAAAAATGATTAAAAATAGTAAATGATGTTTATCTGAAAGCGTAACAGTGTAAACAGGTTTTCTGTAAGGGGTAGGTTTAGGGTTAGGGTTGGGTTAGGGGATAAAAAATATCATTTGGTGAGTATAAAAACAATAGAAGTCTATGGAAAGTCCCCACAATTCACAGAAACAAACGTACATGTGTGTGTGTGTGTGTGTGTGTGTGTGTGTGTGGGTGGGTTGGTATTTGTGGTTAACGGGGACAAAATTTGTATAATGAGATGGGTATGACAGAGGTATTACAATTTGAAGGTGGTTTATGAGGACACTGTCTATCTCCCCGCAATTCAAAAGGCTTAAAAAACATACTAAATGGTGTTTTTTGAAAATCTAAAAATGCAGAAAGTCTCCTGTGAGGGCTAAGTTTAGGTGTAGGGTTGGTGTAGGGCAATAGAATATACGGTCTGTACAGTAGAAAAACCATTACGCCTATGAATGTCCCCACAAGGATAGTGAAACAAGTGTGTGTGTGTGTGTGTGTGTGTGTGAGTGTGAGAGAGATCCAGACAGTGATCAGGACGGGTCCGGTGGGCGGTGGGCGGTGTAACATCAGTCCGGCGGACAAACAAACATCAGTGGAATGATTTGTTAGATCCTGTGAGATCAGCTGTGTCTGATTTGTTTGGTCTGTCTGCACTCCAGTCGGTTTCCATCTGCTGCTAATTTCACCCAGAATTCCTTTGATTTCACTTCAGCGCTTTGACACGCAGAAGAAACGCTGTTAGTAATGCTGATGTCATCATGTTCTGTGTGCTTGTACGAAACCATGTTTCAGGGACAAATTTGTACCCAAAAAGTGAGTTCAACATGACAAAACCTCCTTTTCAGGATGCCATCATTTGTAAAAAATGGTAAAACAAAAAAAGAAAGAACATACAGTCAAACCAAAAATGAATCAGACACCAGATATCATTTTTGATATTTTTTTACTAGTGGGTGCAGGACACTATAGTTGATTTATGTAAGTGAGGAGAGCAAAATAAAGTAAACTCTGACATATTATACCCAAAAATTCTTCATACAGTGGACTACCAGTAAAATTTGGGACCAAAAATTTGATTTGACACACTGACCTGATCATGATTTGTTACATAGCTTTCTATCAAAGTTATCTGACATTATCAAGATGAATTTGTTCTGACACAGTTTAACTCTTGAGTTCTTGTCATATTTTATTACCATTTTCTAAACTATAGTGAATAAACTGTGATAATGTGAGAAATGTTGAAGGTGCCTGAATAAATTTAATATACAGTTTGACTGTATATGTTTGTAATTGTTTTCATTGCAATAAATTATGTTTGTCTGGATTGTTTTCTTGTTGTCCAATACAAATATGTAAACATTATTAAATCAAGATACATTTACTGAAAAACCAAAATGACTGAGGATATTAAGTCTTGTTTCCTGAAAAATAATTCTGTTTTTCATTTGAATCTAGTTTATTTTTCTGACCCCAGACTGTTTTAAAGCATAAACTTATTTAATGTTGACACATTTTTCAGAAAGCAATACTTAATATCTTCTGTCATCTTGCATCTCCAGTAAATGTATCTTGATTTAAGGATGTTTAGATATTTGTACTGCAAAACAAGACAAAAATACTGAGGAAGCGCATCATTTCAGAAGGTCTGAATGTAGATTCTGCTGGATCACATGATTCTCTGCTGCTTTGTCACGTTAAAGGAAACACAGTAAGAAGATGGGTGGATATCTGAGCCAGACGATTAAAGCGGAATGAAAAGAACGAGAGTTCAGCGAGTCTTTCATAGTTGCCCAGAGGCCCACAAACACGCTTCACACACAAGTGCATCAGAGACGCTCCTCGCGGCAGCTTTTTCCAGGATTTCACTCCTTTGTGCTTCTGCTTCACCCTGCAGCCCTGAAACTGGAATTCTGTAAACATGAACATGAAGAGCTGCGCTCAGCTTACTGAACACCCATCCGCTTATATAAGACTCCACACATGTTTGTTGTTGCTGTTTGTGTTTGTTTGCAGTTGTCAAGTGTTTTTCAGGAGATGAGGTTCATGGGAATGGATCAGATTTGATTCAGTCTGATCTATTCCTGCGCAATCATCAGTCAAGAACAGTTTGTGTGTTTGATGAGGGCGATTGAGTCGTTTGTGTGGTTTTGATGCACCAAACCTCAGAAGTGTTTCAGAAAGTACCCCGGTTTTTACTGTCGTTTAGAGTTTAATTTCATACAGGAACATCCGGGTCCAGGTTTTCAGTCTTTCCCGTTCCCTGATCCCTAGAGAGAGAAACTCCACTCCGAATGTTCCTGTAGACAAAAAACAGAGCAGGAGAGAAATCAATCACACACACCACATCTATATGAACTCTGAAACACACACGCGCACACACACACACAC
>CM077267.1:255000-297500 GCA_039654775.1 Spinibarbus caldwelli
ACAATTCTGAGTTTATATCTGGCAATTCTGAGTTTATATCTCACAAGAGTTTATATCTCACAATTCTGAGTTTATGTCTCAGTTCTTAGTTTATATTGTAATTGTAAGTTTATATCGCAATTCTGAGTTTATATCTTGCAAGAGTTTATATCTCACAATTCTGAGTTCATACCTCACAATTCTGAGTTTATATCTCACAAGTGTTTATATCTCACAAGAGTTTATATCTCACAATTCTGAGTTTATATCTCACAAGTGTTTATATCTCACAAGAGTTTATATCTCACAATTCTGAGTTTATATCTCACAAGAGTTTATATCTCACAATTCTGAGTTTATATCTCACAATTCTGAGTTTATATCTGGCAATTCTGAGTTTATATCTCACAAGAGTTTATATCTCACAATTCTGAGTTTATATCTCACAATTCTGAGTTTATATCTGGCAATTCTGAGTTTATATCTCACAAGAGTTTATATCTCACAATTCTGAGTTTATATCTCACAAGTGTTTATATCTCACAAGAGTTTATATCTCACAATTCTGAGTTTATATCTCACAAGAGTTTATATCTCACAATTCTGAGTTTATATCTCACAATTCTGAGTTTATATCTGGCAATTCTGAGTTTATATCTCACAAGAGTTTATATCTCACAATTCTGAGTTTATATCTGGCAATTCTGAGTTTATATCTCACAAGAGTTTATATCTCACAATTCTGAGTTTATATCTCACAAGTGTTTATATCTCACAAGAGTTTATATCTCACAATTCTGAGTTTATATCTCACAAGAGTTTATATCTCACAAGAGTTTATATCTCACAATTCTGAGTTTATATCTCACAAGAGTTTATATCTCACAATTCTGAGTTTTTATCTCACAATTCTGAGTTTATATCTGGCAATTCTGAGTTTATATCTCACAAGAGTTTATATCTCACAATTCTGAGTTTATATCTCACAATTCTGAGTTTATATCTGGCAATTCTGAGTTTATATCTCACAAGAGTTTATATCTCACAATTCTGAGTTTATATCTCACAATTCTGAGTTTATATCTGGCAATTCTGAGTTTATATCTCACAAGAGTTTATATCTCACAATTCTGAGTTTATATCTGGCAATTCTGAGTTTATATCTCACAAGAGTTTATATCTCACAATTCTGAGTTTATATCTCACAAGTGTTTATATCTCACAAGAGTTTATATCTCACAATTCTGAGTTTATATCTCACAAGTGTTTATATCTCACAAGAGTTTATATCTCACAATTCTGAGTTTATATCTCACAAGAGTTTATATCTCACAATTCTGAGTTTTTATCTCACAATTCTGAGTTTATATCTGGCAATTCTGAGTTTATATCTCACAAGAGTTTATATCTCACAATTCTGAGTTTATGTCTCAATTCTTAGTTTATATTGTAATTGTAAGTTTATATTGCAATTCTGAGTTTATATCTTACAATTCTGAGTTTATATCTCACAATTCTGAGTTTGTATCTCACAATTCTGAGTTTATATCTTGCAATTGACTTTTTTCTCAGAACTGCGGTGAAAAAAACAAGCTTAACATTATGCATTGTATCAAGTGCATCAATATTAATAAATGCGACTTGACTTGAATAGACTGAATATCAGTTTCTGATACACTGCTTGTCCACTGAAACTAACTCTTATAATGAAAGTTAGTGCATACTGGCTGCTTTATCAGCTCAGGTCAGAAATAATTCAGTGCCATCATTCATCATATTAAACTGAACCATCAGTTTCCACTTGTATTTTGCTTCAGACGTTAAACTTTTTGCTCTGAATTGCCAGTGATGTTTTTTTTTTCCACTGCGTCAGAACTCATAATTCTCCAGAAGAGTCTGATAGTGAGGGACTTTAAAGAGCTCGATTCTCAGTATCAGTCAAAGCTTCTTTCATCAGCCATTGAAGTTTTTCAAAAAATTCACATGAATCTGAACATGAGGCCACTGGAGCTCCAGTGGTGATTTTACCAGCACAACTGGTGTCAATTAACAGACTTTCAGTGACTCTCCTCACATAACAAACGAGCCTTCAGCAGCTCCAGATGACACACACTGTTTGGACAGGTGGTCTTGACTAACTAACCTCCACTAACTCACTGACCGCCGCTCACTTTCAGGGTGTTTCATCGGTGCTGGCGAGTGAAAGCGTAGTATGTTTACAGTAACTAACTTTCATGTTGTGAAGTGACAACAAAAGCTTTTCTGTCGATCTGGCAGCAGAGATGTTTCTCATGACCTCCTCCAGTCCCTGATGAGTTCATGACGTTCCTGAGACGCTCCTCTAGAGACACACAGATAGAGACTCAGATGAATGTATGGGGTTTAATTACACATGTGGGAATCGCTCCATTTCCTCCCAAACATTGTATTCCCATATAAGGCTGTTCATTCAGCATCATGAGAAGCTCTGCTCACCTTCCACACATCTCAAATCTTTGAGAACATACAGTGCTGAAGCATTTCCAAAACAGATGAACCCAGAGGATACATGATAGTCTGTATTTCCTTCCGTTTCTCAACTGAATTTCAATAAAGTCAGAGTGCAAAATAACATAAACAAATAAAACACAGCCAGAGTTTGGAAACATTATTATTTCAAAATGTTTTTTAAAGAAGTTTCTTCTGCTCACCAAGGCTGCATGATATTTTTACCATTTAAAATAGCTATTTTGTATATGAATATCTGTTCAAATGTAATTTATTTCTGTGATGCGCAGCTGAATTTTCAGCATCATTACTCCAGTCTTCAGTGTCACATGATCCTTCAGAAATCATTCTAATATGCTGATTTGCAGCTCAGTTATTATTTTTATTAAATTATTGGGTTACACTTTATTTTAAGGTGTCCTTGTTACAGTGTAATTATACATTTAAATACTGAGTGATATTAATTAACTACATGTACTTACTGTTTTGGTTTAGTGTTACTTGCATGTAATTATGCATGATTTATTGTTATCATAATAGTAAATACATGTAATGTGTAACAAGGACACCTTAAAATAAAGTGTTACCAATTATTAATAATGGTTTTTATGATCAGTGTTAGGGTTGGGGTTAATTAAAAACATTCATTAATTACATTAGCTAACATGAACTAACAATGACAAATACTTTATTAACCTTTATTAATTTTGTAATTTAATAATACTTTATGAACATTAAAAGTTGTATGTGTTTACATTAGTTGCACTGTGAACTAAAATGAACATTTTCATTAACTAACATTAACAAAGGTTAATATATGCTGTCAAATATATAGGTCATTGTTAGTTAATGCATTAACTAATGTTAAGAAACAAGACCTTGTTGTAAAGTATTACCAGTTTCCCATGTTTTCGGGCGGACAGCGGCGTCATGCGTGTCAGCTTTGCTAATGGGAGGCACAGGAAGTTCCTGCAGTCAGTAAATTGTAAGCAGATGTGGGGCTTCATGAGCTGGACGTGAGTCACGCTGAACAGCTCTTTGTGAGTAAGACAGGAGTTCAGTCTCACTTTCTGGAGGTCAGACGGGTCACACACGAACCACTTTCCTCTTTCTGAGTAACAGAGCTGTGATTTCACTGTGACGAAGCAGTCAGTCTCATCTCATCTACGGCTCCTTCTGTCTTTCTGCATCTCCATCTGGAAACATCACAGTGTTCATCAGTTCATCAACAGATTGAACATCTTCTAAAGAAACATGAATGCTGTTACCCTTCTCAACTCACTGCTGTGATGCTGGAGCGCCATAGGGGTACCAGGGTGTTGACAAGTGGTAGCCAGGGTGTTTCTGTGATTTCACAGTGTTGCTATGTGGTTGACAGGGTGTTGTTATGGTTACCAGGGTGCTGCTGTTGTTGCCAGGGTGTTTCTATGGTTTTTCAGTGTTGCTATGTAGTTGCCAGGGTTTTTGTATGGTTACCAGGGTGTTTCAATGGTTAACAGGGTGTTGCTGTTATTGCCAAGGTGTTTCTATGGTTTTCTCTGTGTTGCTATGTGGTTGCCAGGGTGTTGTTATGGTTACCAGGTTGGTGTTATGCAGTTGCTAGGTTGTTTTTATGGTTAACAAGGTGTTGCTGCTGTTGCCAGGGTGTTTCTATGGTTTTCTCTGTGTTGCTATGTGGTTGCCAGGGTGTTGTTATGGTTACCAGGGTGTTGTTATGCAGTTGCCAGGGTGTTTCTGTGGTTAACAGGGTGTTGCTGTTGTTGCCAGGGTGTTTCTATGATTTTCTCTGTTGCTTTGTGGTTGCCAGGGCATTGTTATGCAGTTTGCAGGGTTAATCTATTGTTACCAAGGTTTTTCTATGGTGTTCTCTGTGTTAATATGGTTACCTGGGTGTTATTATGTAGTTGCCAGGGTTTTTGTATTGTTACCTGGGTGTTTCTATGTAGTTGTCAGAGTGTTGCTATATGTTTGCCAGGGTGTTGTTATGGTTACCAGGGTGTTTTTAAGGTTGCTTGGATGTCGTTATGGTTGGCAGGGTGTTGCTATGTGTTTTCCAGGGTATTGCTATGGTTGCCAGGATGTCATTATTGTTTGCCGGGTGTTGCTATGGTTGCCAGGATGTTGCTATGTGCTTACCAGGGTGTTACTATGGTTGCCAGTGTGTTATTATGGTTGGCCGGGTGTTGCTATGTGTTTGCCAGGGTGTTGCTATGGTTGCCAGGGTGTTGCTATGTGCTTACCAGGGTGTTACTATGGTTGCCAGGATGTTGTTAAGGTTACCAAGGTGTTGTTATGGTTGGCAGGGTATTGCTATGTGTTTGCCAGGGTGTTACTATGGTTGCCATGGTATTGTTATGGTTACCAGGGTGTTGTTAATGCTACCAGGGTGTTACTATGTGTTTGCCAAGGTGTTACTATGGTTGCCAGGGTGTTTTTATGGTTACCAGGGTGTTGTTATGGTTGGCTGGGTGTTGCTATGTGTTTGTCAGGGTGTTGCTATGGTTGCCAGGGTGTTGCTATGTGCCTACCAGGGTGTTACTATGGTTGCCAGGGTGTTGTTAATGCTGCCAGGGTGTTGCTACGGTTACCAGGATGTTGTTATGGTTGCCAGGGTGTTGCTGTGTGGTTGGTAATTGCTTGTGATGCTCCTCATTTTGGATGAGCGTGTCTGCTGAATGAATGAATGTGAACTCATTCTGGGTGGACGAGTGGAGATCAGATGAGTCTGATATGAGGAATCACTCACACAACTGGCTCTATGACTAATTAAAGTATTTTCTGGATCTCTGCTGGCTGATGTCAGCACGAAGGCACTTTATGTTTTGGCAGCAAATGTTTTTGTTCTTCTGAAGTGTCTGTAATGAGAAACGACAGAAACATAAACCATCTGATCTACAAACCATAAAACAACATCTGGAGAGAGACCTTCAGGTGGTTTCAATGTTCTCATGTTTTTCACACAAACAAACAAATCATAAAGCCACTTGACACACGGACAATTAAAAGCATTATATCTCTATAAAAAGAAGAAAAGCGTTCCTCTCCGCAATTACAAACATCATGAGCCCCAATGATCCCACAAACCCACAGACACATTCACAACAACAGCAGAAACCACACTCATCACAGCCGCTCTGTGTGAGAGGAATCTCACCTCTGATCTCTGATGAATAACAGCATGAATGTGTGTGTGTGTGTGTGTGTGGTCTCAAGGTTACACACACATTCTTGCATATGTGGTTTAAGGGACTCTCCATAGGCGTAATGGTTTTTCAACTGTACAAACTGTATTTTCTATATCTGTTTAACCCCTAAACCTACCCCTCACACAAAACTACAGGCACTTTCGATTCTCAAAACACTTCATTCTGTGTGATTTATAAGCTTGTTTTCTCATGGGGACCAAACTGTCCCCACAATGTTAAAATTTACTGCTATTACTATACTTGTGACATTTGGTCCTCAAAACATAGTGAATACCAATACACAGACACACACACACACACACACACACACACACACACACACTACAGCGGTGCATTTCTGACATCAATAAAAGATTCCAGACAGAATGGTTGCAGTTGTTCGGCTGCAGACGAGACCAGGATGAGCTCTATAAATACACAGAAAAGAATCTGCTGATATAAACACTGAACGCTCACACGTCTCTGTTTAGTCTCAGCGATTACAAGAGTGTTGAATCAGACTCAGACTCCTCTGCTGGGTTTATAGGCATCCTCTGGGTTTTGAGTAAATGTTCTTTCATTGAGATGTCACTGTTGAACCCTAAACCAGTGCTCCTCCAGCAGGGCCCTCAGAAAACTGACCACAAACGTCCCCAAAATGATTTAAATGTATTACTTAATTAAAATGCTTAATATTTTTTTATTTCTTTATTTTTCCAGGAAGGTCGCATTGAGATGAAAGGAAATCTCTTCTTTCAGAGAAACCTGGCCAAGAAAGTGTTCACTACCAGTCAGAAGTTTTTGAACATCATTACTCCAGTCTTATGATCCTTCAGAAATCATTCTAAAATTCTGATTTGCTGTTCAAAAAACATTTATTATTATGTTGAAAACATGTTGAGTAGATTTTTTTCAGGTTTCTTTGATGAATAGAAAGTTCTGAAGTACAGCATTTATCTGAACTAGAAATCTTTTGTAACATTATAAATGTCTTTATCATCACTTTTGATCAATTTAAAGCATCCTTGCTAAAAAAAGTATTTGTTTTTTCAAAATGCTTATACACAGTTTTTGAAACTGGCTCCATTTCTCAAAACTCTACACACAAAACCACAAAACACACACACACACACAACATGCAAAACATCACACACATCTTCCAAAAGCAAACACTTATTTGAAAACTATTTTAACTTGTGTAAAATGGTATTTTTGCGTAGTAACTCTACACACAAACATAAAATAATTAGCCAGAAAGACACCTAACTACACACAGATGTGAAAAATGTAGAACTGCTGTAGTGTGTCTTTTACTTGTTCCGCGTGCAGCAGAGTACACAGGAGTTTGTCATAGCACACACACACTCATGCATATGTCCATATATACAGCATGTATGTGCAACTGAACTGAATCAATACTGAACTGACTTGAGTTGTGTAACGACATTATTGAGTTGTTAGAGCTGCTTTACAGCAGAATTTGATACTATTGTGAAGCTGCTGTGAAACAATCTATATATATACTGTATAAAGCACTTTAGAAATAAAGTTGACTTTCTGACTTGGCTTGTATGCATATTCTGTTTATATATATATATATATATATATATATATATATATATATACAGAAGGTTTAGGTGTAGGGCAATAGAATATACAGTTTATACAATATAAAAACAATTACGCCTATGCGTAATTAACGTACACATAAAACATGGAAACACAACGTGTGTGTGTGTGTGTGTGTGTGTGTGTGTGTGTGTGTGTGTGTGTTCAGTATATACATACATACACACACACAATATACATACACTGTAAACAGAAATGTAAGGGGTTACTGTAAAAATCATTTCTTTCTCAAAACACTGAGTTTTTATTTCTAAGTGAACAAACTGTTTTCACACATGATCACTGTGTGTAGGTCATCAGTAAATGAGTGTGGCATTTAAATGGCAGTGTTTCCCAAATGAAACAAAAGAGCTGTTAGTTTTGAATAATGTGTGTAACGTAGAGAACTGTGTTTAAAGGTTTGCAAAAAGTTTGTTTTACAATATCAAGCTGAGTTTAAAGCACGTAATGTGCTTGTAGTTTTGCAGACTTGGTCTAAAGGTTAGGTACACGAGTGAATGGTTTCACTGAGTGGGCCTCAAGTACCAGCAATTTAAAAAAACTGTAATTGACTTTGGATCAAATAAATGCAGGCTTGGTGAGCAGAAGAGGCTTCTTTAAAAAACATTAAAAATCTTACGGCTCAAAAACTTCTGACTGGTAGAGTAAAAAGTAAAACACAAAATGATACCAATGAATCAACACATAAATTAAAACAGCAACAAGGTTCATTCATTACACACTGCAATTTTTTTTAAGTGTTCAAAGAAGGAATAACTGAAGATATGCAATATTAAACTGACTAATCTTTCATCAGAGGAAGAGGTCAGGCTCTTCTGAGGTTATATTCAGGCTCTTGGAGTCATGAAGCTTGAGAAACCCTTCAGTGCACACTAGTTCCTCAAGGGCACTTACTGGTACTTTTGAAGGGCGTCACCTCAGTGCTTCTGCGGAACGAACCGCTCGCTCATATCTGACATTCACAGACTGTCTGAAACATCCCACATCTCACACACACACACACACACACACACACACAGAGTCTCAGAATCAGATTGTCACTTCCTGTCTTCAGATGAAGTGAATGAGTCACTCGTCTATATTCACTTCATCACCAAAAAATAACATCAGTTTATAAGGCTTTCTGACTATATTTGTCTAGATAATCAAATGTCACATATAATAATTCATAATCATCTGATTGGTTCGTCTCATGATGAATGTGGGAAGCTGAAGCTGTCGTCAGTAACATGATTTACAGGGGATTTCACTGAGGATATACGTAAATCAATTCATTTCATACTTAAATGGAGTTCATTCCACTCACAGTCAGAAATCAGCATGAACAGCCATTAAAGATCAACGTTACCATTCTCATTGATAAGTGGTTGTCATTGTGTTTCTACACAAATGAGATGTGCAAAAACGTGCAAAAAATAGATCATTATACTGAAGGAAGCTGATTAAATTTAATGTGACTTCTCTTGTTATTTTGCAAAGTAACAGTGATAATCTCTTGTGGTCTTGTGACTTCCTCAGGGCTTTTGTCTTGTTTTCCAGTATAAATAAACATTTTTTATATTATTTACTGGAAATGCAAAATTCTGGAATTCTGGGAAACTGATCAAAGTTAATATTAAAATATCCACCAATGGGGTCAGAAAATAATCTTATATTTCATTTGAATTAAGTTGATTTTTCTGACTCCATTGGCAGATATTTGTTCGTTTTAATTATAAACTCACTTCATTTTGAGAATTTTCCCCTAAAACAAAAATCTCAAATCATTGATATTCAGAGAAACAGAACAAATACTCAGAAACAAGAAACATGTGACAATCATGTTCAGAGCTGATGGGAGAAACACACCTGTCTGTGTGATCTTCATCATCATCATCATCTTCAGCATCAGTCCTGAGAAACTGAAGTGTGTGAACAGAACCAGATCAAGAGGAGTGACTCCGCTTTCAGTGTGAACATGAGAGACTCCTGCTGCTGAATGAGCAGAAATGATAAATGCCAAACACACTGGAAAAAAATGTAAATAACACAAAGATTATTGGAGTGTTTTTATGTGAACATATTATTTCAGTCTTTGTACTTCAAAATTTCATGTTTAATTCAATGTGTTACCTGTCATTTTTTTTTTTTTTGTAATGTGTTGTTTTAGTATCGCTGAGATAATTTTATTGTTTTTATTTTTCCATTTTCCATTTTCATTTTAAAGTTTTTGTAATTTTGTGTTTTTTAAAATATGTCTATATTTTTATTAATTTATTTCAGTTCAATGTCATTTATTACTTTAGTATATCAAATTAAACTAAATGAAAATAAGAAATGCTGCCTTAGCAACAAGCTGAAATAAAAAGTTATATTTTGTATTATTTTACTTTAAGTAATAAAAATGTGGTATAATGCATTATAAAGATATTCATAACATGCATTCTAATGCATTATATCTTTTCATAAACAACTGTTACCAAAGTTAAAATCCAGTATAATTGCAGATTCGTTACATCTGAAATTGGTTGTTTGTCACGTTTTAATGCATTAAAGGTGTAACAATAAATAGATACGCATTATAACCGTGGTTATGATTATTTATGAGATCATACACAGCATTATAAGGTGCATTACAAGGAATAATTAATGCATTAAATACCTCTATAATGCTTTATATATAAAGGATGTAAAACACAAAATTGGAGTATGTTTTACAAGAAAAAAAAAATCATTTCCAGTTTTTCTACTTTAAATTAAAATGTTAAAAAATCATGTTTAATTCAATGTTACTTGCCATTTTTTTGTAACTGTTTTTGATATTTGCTAGCAACTCCTGTGTGAAAATAGTTTCTACATCAAAATTCTGTTCATATCTTTCATAAACAATTGTAACCAAAGTTAAAATGCATTATAATAATTGCAGACTCCTTGTTACATCTGAAACCTGTTATTTGTCATGTTTTAATGCACTATTCTTTCTAAAGGTGTAACAATGAATAGATGCGTATAATAACTGTTATGAGATCATACAATGCATTCTACACTCTTAAAAATAAAGCTGCTTAAAAGCTTCTTCACAGCGATGCAATTGAAGAACCATTCAGTCAAAGCAGCATCTCTTTCTTACCTTTTTATAATCTGAAGAACCTTCTTTCTCCACAAAGAAGCTTTTGTGAAACAGAAAGCTTCTTCAGATGTTAAAGGCTCTTTATGGAACCATTTAGACAAAAAAGGTTCTTCTATGGCATTGTGAAGCACCTTTATTTTTAAGAGTGTAAGGTGCATTACAAGGCATAATTAATGCATTAAAATACTTTTATAATGCATTATATATAAAGGCTTTAAGTGTTACTGAAAATGCTTTAATGGTTTAATATTTGTGAAGTTGTCTGTGAAATTTACCAGCAATTTCTGAGGGAAAACTCTTTCTCCATGTATTTTTTGTTTTCAGCGGCATGAGCAAAGAAACTCCCAGCTGCTTTATTTCATGCAACTGCTGAGAGTCGAGCTCAGCTTCACTCGCCACAAATCAGCATCTCAAACTCTTCCAGGACGAGCAGAAGTACGAGCGTCCAAAGCAAACACACCGAACCTCTGCGAGAGCGACTGCAGCTGGAGACTCCGCTCATAAATTCAGGAGCCTCTGAATGGACACATTTATTTATTTAGTTGTTTATTTAACAGGGACAAAGCAGAATAACATTGCAGATGCTCTACATACAGGCTTCTAGCCAGAGGCTCATTTGCAGCCCCAGTCCCTGGTTAGGCTTTTAGAATACAATCAAATTAATAAAAAATGTAAAATAAGTACAGTAAACATAACGAAAATCTAAGACTGTATAAAACCATCAATGTTCACAAACCTGTTTTTGTTTGAACCATTTTTTGATATTTCTCAGAAAGATGTTCAACTCTGTTTGCATTTTCAGTTCAGCTGTTCCTTTAACTGAGAATGTAGATTGAGAAAATGTAGTTTTTCTCTTACAGGTGTGTGTAGTGATGCCTCTACTACTCTGTTTTACTATTAATTGGCATATGATATCTGGGGCAAGCTTACTGACACATTTAAAAACCATTTTAATAAGAGACAGACTCATAGAATTGTCAAAACTAAGCAAACTGTATTTTTGTAAAATGTTACAATGAAGCCATCTGATTGATTTCTTGTCTAAAATTGGTAAGGCTTGTTTATATAGGGATCTAACAGGTTTGATAGTAGACCTAGACCAGGGGTCATCAAACTTGATCCTGGAGGGCCGGTGTCCTGCAGAGTTTAGCTCCAACTTTCCTCAACACACCTGCCTGGAAGTTTCTAGTATACCTAGTAAGAGCTTGATTAGCTGCTTCAGGTGTGTTTAATTAGGGTTGGAGCTAAACTCTGCAGGACACCGGCCCTCCAGGACCGAACCTGTTGACCCCTGCTCTAGACAATCACACAAGACGACATCTGTGACCCTGGAGCACAAAAGCAGTCATAAGTAGCACAGGTATATTTGTAGTAATAGACAACAATACATTGTATGGATCAAAATTATCCATTTTTCTTTGATGCCAAAAATCATTAGGATATTAAGATCATGTTCCATGATCTTATTTTGTAAATTTCCTACCGTAAACATATCAAAACTTAATTTTTGATTAGTAATATGCATTGCTAAGAACTTCATTTGGACAACTTTAAAGGTGATTTTCTCAATATTTAGATTTTTTTGCACCCTCAGATTCCAGATTTTCAAATAGTTGTATCTCAGACAAATATTGTTCTATCCTAACAAACCATACATCAATGGAAAGATTATTTATTCAGCTTTCAGATGATATATAAATCTCCATTTCAAAAAATTGACCCTTATGACTGGTTTTGTGCTCCAGGGTCACATATGTGAGAAGACCATTGCATGCATATATAACTTAGCTGCTTTAAGTGATAGATATGGATACAGTCTAATCATATAAAAGCAATTCAGGTTTGTTCTGATGGTTTTACAAATGGTTTATCAAATTTGAATTGGGAATCCAAAATAACACCTCTAAAATCGTTCACACACTGGAGTCCGCCAGACCTGCTCAGGCTCATGTCCGTCTGCTTTCACTATGATCTTCTGCATTCAGACACATGTGAGGTCAGTGTGATCTGGGACGTCCCGAGCAGCTTCACTTCAGCTCTTCTTTGGGCCGCTGGAAGATTCTCACCTTTACAACTTCTTCAAACTCGGCCGTTCCCCTTCAGCTCGCTTGAGACCCGCGCTATAATTATCAGCAGATGAAGGTCATCTTCAGTCGCAGGGGTTTTCCAGCATCTGACTGCAGACCAGCTGAAACTGAAACCGAAAGCCCTGCTTCTGGTGGATCCCAATGGCTATTTGCATTAAACACATTAAAGCTTTATTTATAGCGCTTTGAAAGCAAAACACACAGATGACTTCAGACGGGGAACTTATTTTGAGGTCATATGATGTCATGATGAAATATTCAACAGCCTCACTGATGGTGTTATCATACAGTTTGGTACTATTATAGGGTTTTTTTTAAAAAAAATACATTTTTTCTTTTTATATTTTCTTTTTAATTTTAACAACGTTTTAGTAATTTTGTTTCTGTTTTTGTTTTATTTGCATTTTTTAAAATGTCTATATAGTTATTTTATTTAGAATTATATTTATTTATTATGTTTTAGTTATTTTAGTACATTAAATTAAACAAATAAACATTTTATTTTAATGAAAATTAAAACATTGCTTTGGCAACCAGCCAAAATAAAATAAGGTTTTATTTTTTTATTTCAGTTAGTCCATTAGACAAATTAACTTTATTTAAAGTAAATAAAAGTTACTTTTACTATAATAGTTTACTATTTTAACTAGCTTACTATAATAACCCTGATCACTGCAAACATAAAAATACAGTAAGAGCAAATGAATATCATTATTATTCTACAGAATATATATATATATATATATATAATGATAGTTTAATCACTTCAGTTTAAAACTGGCATGCACAACTATCTGTAAATATTGCATAATGCTAATGTTTTATTCTAACATTCTGTGGTTATCATGGTGACTTCTGGTTATTGTGTAAATGGGACAGTAGTGAAGGTCACGCGGATGAGAGAATCAGATCCTCGCTCCACCCGCCTGACCAAACAAACACATTACGCAACATGCCAATTATTTCCGAGAAAACCAATTAGTTTAATGAGCTGTTACATAAACGCTGCTTTTCTGAGAAAATGAAACGAGGTGAGGAGTAGAGAGAAATCACCAGGATTGTGACTGCAGACTGACATTCAAATGAAGCGCAGCGAGATCCCCTCCAGCCCACAGCAACTATAAACACATTTTTTGATGTACATGTATCTGTGGCATGCATTTGTTAAACGTTTAATAAATTGTTGTTGAATTTATTAATTAGACATTAATTAAAACATTAAAAAAGGAATTCAGAAAAATTAAAACTGAAAAACAAAATTGGTTTGGTAAAAAAAAAAATAGAACAAAAATAAAATGCATTTCATAGTGTCCTAAAGATTTATTTTTTGCTACATTTTGAATGAATTGTTAAATTGTTTAAGCTCATCATGCTTTCAATTAATTAGACATGCTTTCTGATGATTAAAATTTAATTAAACCATTGAAATGGAAACCAGAAAAATGTAAACTGAAAACACACTGAATTTCAGAAAAAATATAATACTTATATATTTTTTTTAATTTAATTTTATTTTTTGCTAAACTTAATAAATTGTTGTTAAACTGTATTTTTAAGTTTCATGATTTCAGTTAATTAGACATGCTTTTTTAATCCAGAAAAATTAAAACCAAAAACACAGAATTTGGTAAAAATAAAACAAAATTTGAGGAAAAATAAAATGCATTTCATATGGACTTAAAAATGTATTTCTTTTTGGTTAAGTTTTTCATTGCTGTTAAATGGCATTTCAATTAATTAGACATGCTTTCTGATTATTACAATTTAATTAAACCATTCAAATGAAATAAAGAAAAATGTAAAATCAAAACACAAAATTTGAGAAAAAATAAAATATATTTCATATGGACCTATAATTTTTTTTTTGTTAAATGTTTAATAAACTGTAGTTAAATTGTATTTTTATGTTTCATGATTTCGATTAATTATACGTTTCGATTATTAAAATTTAATTAGACTATTATAATGAAATCCATAAAAATTAAAACCAAAAACAGAATTTGGTAAAAATAAAATGGAATTTTGAGGAAAAATAAAATGTATTTCATATGGCCTTAAAAACATATTTTTTGTTACATCTTTAATTGTTGTTCAATTGTATAAGTTTCATGATTTCAATTAATTAGACATGCATTCTGATTATTAAAATTTAACTAATCCATTAAAATGTCCAGAAAATGTAAACTGAAAACAGAATTTGTTGAAAAAAAAAAACCTCTTAGTAAATTAAAACAGAATAAATAAATAAATAAATAAATGAATGAATTTTGGCAAAAAAAAAAAAAAAAAAAAAAAAAAGACATTTATGTGATATGAATTTGACGGCACTGACACTATCAGATGAGAACAGAACTTGATCTGAATAAAGCCACTATTGTGTTATATAGAGCTGCTCTAGAGCGGAGATTAAATGTACTCCCCTGAGAAAGTGAAATGACACGGATGAGACGAGGAAAACAGGTGAATGAAGATTCAAATGAGGCTCATTCCCAGAGGAGCTCGATCCGTAAGGACAGCAGGAAAGTCCCAGCATCCCCTGCGTCTCTGCCCACTTCAGAGCAGTGGAATCCACCCAGAAACACACACTTCAAAACCCCCTGTCCCTCGCTCACACTCACGCTCGTTTGTTTCCATCACAATGAAATGGCCCGTATAATCACACTGGTACTTTCCCCACACACACACACACACACACACACACACACACCTGTGGACACGCCCCGCTGCGTAACCTGAGAGCCGGTCACCTGTGCAAACACACACACAATCACAGCACACAACACAGCTTTGTAGTAAAGTTTATGAGTTAAAATGCTGAGCGTTACATCCATCCAGCACAAACCACACACTGCTTTACATGAGCGAGGGCACAAACGCTATTTACACCAATCAGAGAGCAGAACACAAGCGGAGGCGGAGTCAACAAATGTCCTGATGAAGCAGCGCTCATCATCATCATCATCATCATCATCTGGAAGCTTCCAGTCCATCAGTTCTATTTGAAACTAGAAATTAAAGGGACAGTGCACCTAAAACGCTGTCATCATTCACTTGCTCCAAACCCGTGTGAATATTTTCAAGAAACAAACAAACAGACAAAAAGTTGTTGGATCCCATTGACTTCCATTGTATTTGTTTTTACTATGGAAGTGAATGGCTACCATCAACTGTTTGGTTAATAACATTCTTCAAAGTATTTATTTAGTTGTTTTTTTGTTTTTAACAAAAATGAGATGTTATGGCCCTATGAAATATATTTTAAGAATGCTGGTAACCAAATAGTTGCTGGCAGCTGTTGACTTTCATAGTATTTCAAACTCACTGCATGATTCTCTACACAGGCGTGATGAAGCACAAACAGAAGGTCTTTCTCCTCTGAATGAGTCTGATCACCACGCTTCACTGTGATTGGTCGGCCATGGGGCTGGCCGCCGCCCCCTCGTCGTTGCTACTGTCCACTTCCTGTTCCATGGCGGCCTCCTCGTCCAATCGCTGGCTGGTGTAGTCGGTGATCTCCAGGAAGCCGCTGGGCTCCACCACTACGTTTGATTGGCTGGAGTCAGGCATGATGGAGTACTGCGGGATCACCTGACCACAAACACATCACATGACTTCAGCATGAAACGCATCACATGACTTCATCTGCGTCTCATCTGAGAGATCAGAGAAACACTACAGTCAGATACACAGAAACACAAAGATCTGCACTACAACCCGCCAAAATAAAAGTTCAGAAACTATGACTGAAATACAGTATATTACTATTGTACTTCTCAAAGTGTTAATACTACTACTATTAATAATACAATTATTACAACTTTATTTTTAAGAAATAATCACAACTTTTCACCCATGTTTTAATTTTAACAGTAAACCTCTGTTGTGCAGCAATTTATGTGGCAAAAAATTAAACGGTTTAATTTTTATTTGATTAAAAGATTAAATAAATTGTTACAATTTAATTAAACCATTAAAATGGAAAATGAGAAAAATTAAAACATAATTTGGTAAAATAAAAATGAATTTGAGAAACAATTAAAATGCTTTTCATATGGCCATAAAAATGTATTTTTGCTTTTTGATTATTACAATTTAATTAAACTATTTAAAATGGAGTCCAGAAAAATTAAAACGGGAAACAGAATTTGGTAAAAATAAACAGAATTTGAGGAAAAATAAAAAGTGTACTTCATAGGGCCCAAAATTACGGAGCCCCTTATAGGACATGGTGGTGGAAAAAAATTGGGGTGGGAGAAAAAAATATTTTTCAAATATTTTGCGTCCTCTCGCAAAACTTTTGCGCTCCCTCGATAAACTTTGCGTTCCCTCGCAAAACCAGTTGAGCTCAGACAAACGCTTACTTTAAAGCTTGCAGCAATACAGCTGCCGTGGTTCATAAAACGCTTAACGCGGCTTAAT
Source organism: Spinibarbus caldwelli (assembly GCA_039654775.1). Taxonomy (NCBI): domain Eukaryota; kingdom Metazoa; phylum Chordata; class Actinopteri; order Cypriniformes; family Cyprinidae; genus Spinibarbus; species Spinibarbus caldwelli. The sequence goes on from CM077267.1 coordinate 271,896, forward strand.
GAAGAGGAAACAAGAGCAAATATGCTATAAAAAGTATTAAAAATACATGTGTACACACAAGCAGATGAGCCCAAATATGAGCTGACATGATAAGCCATAGAAAAGCGGGCTAACGTGGCTTAAAATAATAATAAAAGTCCAAATTTTATATTTTAATAAAAATATACACTATGTACAGGAAAGCAACGTGCTAATCCATTAAGCCACGTTAAGAGTTTTAATAATGTTTTGTCTAAGGGGGAGAAAACACGTGAAACTACGCGTTCGACATTCTAAAACTCTTAACGTGGCTTAATGCATTAAAACGGCCGGTGAACTCAGTAAACACATTATTAATAAAGCATTCTATTTACAGACTAGCAGATGAGTCCAGAATAAGAACGCAATGCGTTTAATTACGCGTTAAGCGTTTTCCTCCTATAGAAAACATTACAAGGAAAAAGCATAGCTTAATGCATTAAATTCAAAAATTCTATTTACAGACAAGCCACAATAAAAACGCAACGAGTTTAATTAAGCATTTTCCTCCCATAGAAAACTGTTATAAGGAAAACGCTTAACGTGGCTAATGCTTTAAAACGGTGCGTTGCTTTCTTATTCTGGACTCATCTGCTTGTCTGTAAATAGAATGCTTTATTAATAATGTGTTTACTGAATCTTTTTAAAACACAGTTTTAATGCATTAAGCCACGTTAAGCGTTTCTCACATTAAGCCTTTTAGAATGTCCCGTTCTCATACTCTCAGCTTCTCTGTGCGTAATATATTTTTAATAAACAGATTTGGTCTTTTTAAATCACCGTCTTTGTCCATTAGCCTAGCTTAGGCTAAGCGTTTCTATGGAAGCATAACGTGCAGCGCGTTGCGTTCATATTCTGGGCTATTCTGCTTTATTAATAGTAATATTATTAATAAGATTATTATTAATAATGCTATTAGTATTGACAGTAATTATTGACAACCCTCCAATGTCACTGTTTTGAAACATTAAGCCACATTAAGCGTTTTAGAATGTTCCAAAACCTTGCCTTGAACTAGCAAAAGTTTTGCGAGGGAACGCAAAAGTTTTGCGAGAGAACGCAAAAGTTTTGAGAGGGAACGCAAATATCTTTGCAAGAGAACGCAAAAGTTTTGCGAGGGAACGCAAACATCTTTGCGAGAGAACGCAAAATATTTGAAAAATATTTTTTCTCTCACCCCGATTTTTTCCACCACCATGTCCTATAAGGGGTTCCGTACAAAATATCTATTTTTATTTATTTTTTAATAAATTGTAGTTAAATTGTATATGTTTTATGATTACAATTAATTAGACTTGCGTTCTGATTATTAAAATTGAATTAATCCAGTATAATGGAAAATTTAAAACTGGAAAAAATTAAAATATAAAAAGTACAAATAAAGTGGAATTTGAAAGAAAAGTATTTCAGAGGGCCCTAGACATTTAACATTTGTTAAACTTTTAAAACTGTAGTTAAATTGTATGTTTCATTATTTCAATTAATTAGTCTTGCTTTTTGATTATTACAATTTAATGAAACCATTAAAATGCAGTCCAGAATAATTACACAGGAAACAGAATTTGGTAAAAATAAAACAGAATTTGAGGAAAAATAAAGTGCATTTCATAGGGCCCTAAATATTTAATTTTTGTTGAAGTTTAATAAATAATATTTTAATAATCCATTATAAGGAGTCCAGAAAAATTAAAACAATTGAAAAAATTAAAAATATAGTGGAATTTGAGTATTTCAGAGGGCCCTAAACTTTCAATAAATTGTTGTTAAATTCCATGTTTCATGATCTCAATTAATTAGACATGCTTTTTGACTACAAAAAAAAATTATTTCACAATTAAAAAGGAATCCATGAAAAAAAAAGAACAGAAAAAAACCCCTGAAAAAAGTGAATTTGGAAAAAATAACAGAATTAACAGACATTCTGGAGGAGAACCTGATGGAGTTTAGTTTCCTCACTATGGTCAGCTTTGATTTGCTCAGTTGAGTCAAAAGACAATATTGAGTATTATCATAGATTTGACAGCACTGACACCATCAGGTGAGAACTTGAACTGAATTGATCTGAAAAATGACTCTACTGTCTTCCGTGGAGCTGAAGTAAGTGCAAGTGTGCAGTCAAACCAAAAATGATTCAGACACCAGTTATACATTTTTTTACTAGTGGGTGCAGGACACTATAGTTGATTTATGTAAGTGAGGAGAGCAAAATAGAGTAAACTGTGACATTATACCCAAAAATTCTTCATACAGTGGACTACCAGTAAAACTGATAAATTGATAATTTGACACTTTGACCTGATCATGTTTTGTTACATACCTTTCTATCAAAGTTATCTGACATTATCAAGAAGAATTTGTTCTGACACAGTTTAACTCTTGAGTTCTTGTCATATTTTATTACCATTTTCTAAACTATAGTGAATAAACTGTGATAATGTGAGAAATCTTGAAGGTGTCTCAATAAATTTTGGTTTGACTGTAAGTGAGTGCATCTGGAGGAGCACCTGTATGACGTCCAGGTCTTTGCTCTTGACGCGGCTGAAGCTCTGTTTGGAGCTGCTGATGAGCGGCGAGGCGGTCGGTGTTTTGGTCAGCGGGCCGCAGTCGCTGGACGAGTCCACCACCATGGGCTCAGCGCTGGGGTCGATCTCCGCCTCCATCATGGAGATCTTCAGGATGTCTGAGACAGAGGTCTTCTCTGCTGCTGTCAGACTGGAGCTGGACTCCGGCTGGAGCTTGACGGACGCCTCGCCGCTGCTGGACACAGGTGGACACTGATGAGCGCCGAACGTGATCTTCGTAACGGCCGCGCCCTGCGTGATGATCGGCTGCTGCACCTGAGACACACAGAGAACCATCACTGATTCACTGCTGGAACGATGACTATAACCATCACGTTCATAAAACAATCACTCTGACTCTAAGAGAACAGCGAGTCCACATCACTACAACACTACAAGATATCATCACAGTTATCGTTATAATGATCAATCATAACAGTTATCATCATAGTTACCATTATAGTTATTGTTATAGTTATCAACAGTTGTTATAGTTATCACAGTTATCTTCATAGTTATCACAGTTATTGTCATAGCTATCGTTATAGCTATCATCACAGTTGTTATTATAGCTATCATCACAGTTACTGTAATAGTTATCATCACTGTTATCATTACAGTTATCGCCATAGTTATTGTGATAGTTCTCAGTTATCGTTATAGCTATCATCACAGTTATCGTTATAGCTACCTTCAGTTTTTTGTTATAGTTATCATCACAGTTATCATTATAGTTATCATCAGTTTTCATCATAGTTATCGTCAGTTATCGTTATAGTTATCATCACAGTTGTTATAGCTATCATCACAGTTATTGGTATAGCTATCTTCACAGTTTTCATTATAGTTAGTCACAGTTATCATTATAGTTATTATCACAGTTATTGTTATAGCTATCAAAGTTATCATTATAGTTATCTGCACAGTTTTCATTATAGTTATTGTCACAGTTATCGTTATAGTTATCATCACAGTTGTTGTTATAGCTATCAAAGTTATCATTATAGTTATCTGCACAGTTTTCATTATAGTTATCGTCAGTTATTGTTATAGTTATCATCACAGTTGTTATAGCTATCATCACAGTTATTGGTATAGCTATCTTCACAGTTTTCATTATAGTTAGTCACAGTTATCATTATAGTTATTATCACAGTTGTTGTTATAGCTATCAAATTTATCATTATAGTTATCTGCACAGTTTTCATTATAGTTATTGTCACAGTTATCGTTATAGTTATCATCACAGTTGCTATAGTTCTCATCACAGTTGTTATTATAGCTATCATCACAGTTATTGTTATAGTTATCATCGGTTATCATCATAGTTATCATTAGTTATCATCACAGTTGAGATGAAATGTTATTTGTTTAGATGCATGTCATGTTACCAGTATCTGTCATCAGAGGATCTGCATCAACAGATGAGAAACACCATTAAAGACACACTTTTTGGAATATGAACTATACGTATTAAGAATAGCATAAATTTTATATGTATTTTGAACCGTGTATGTACAGTCATGGCCAAAAATATTGGCACGCTTGGTAAATATGATGAAAGGTGGCTCTGAAAATAAACCTGCATTATTAATCCTTTTAATCTTTTATTTAAAAAATTCACAAAAATCTATCCTTTCATTGGATAATAAGAATTTAAAATGGGGGGAAATATAATTATGAAATAAATGTTTTTCTCAAATACACGGACACAATTATTGGTACCTCTAGAAATTCTTATGAGTAAAATATCTCTGAAGTATATTCCCATTCATATTCACAATTTTGAGCACTCCACGGTGATTATGAACATGAAATAATAGTTCAGAAATATAAATAGGAGGGAAAACAAAGCCCAAATTCTCTTAATCATCCATCACAATGAGAAAAACCAAAGAATATATTTCTGATGTGCAGAAAGAGATAACTGAGCTTCACAAATTAGTGAAGTGGCTTTAAGAAAAGAGCTAGAGCAGTGAAAATTCCCATTTCCACCATCAGGGCAATAATTAAGAATTTCCAATCAACATAAAATGTTATGAAACTGCCTGGAAGAGGACGTGTGTCTATATCGTCCTAATGCACGGTGAGAAGGAGAGTTTGAGTGGATAAAGACTCTCCAAGGACCACAGCTGGAGAACTGCAGAAAATAGTTGAGTCTCGGGGTCAGAAAATTGTCAAACAGCGCTTACATCAGCACATGTCGTTTGGGAGGGTTTCAAGAAAAATTCTCCTCGCTCATCCAAAAACAAACTCCAGCATATTCAGTTATCAGACACGACTGGAACTTCAAATGGGACTGGCTTCTATGGTCAGGTTAAACTAAAAAAAATGAGCTTTTTAGCAGCAAACACTCAAGATGGGTTTGGTGAACACAGGGATAAACAGTACCCCATGTGTACAATGAAATATACTGCTGTATTTTTGATGTTATGGGCCTATATTTCTGTTGGAGGTCCTGGACATCTTGTTTAGACACATGACATCATGGATTCTATCAAATACCAACAGATAAAAAATTAAAAACTGACTGTCCATACTAGAAATCTTATAATGGGCAATGTTTGGATCTTCCAACCGTAAAATAATCCAAACACAAACCTCAAAAACAACACAGAAATGGGTCACTGAGCACAAAAGCAAGCTTCTGCTGGCCATTCCAGTCCTCTGACCTGAACCCTATAGAAAATGAGTGGGTGAACTGAAGAGAAGAAGCACCAACATGGAGCTGGGAATCTAAAGGGTGTGGAGTGATTCTGGATGAAGGAATGGTCTCTGATCTCGTCAGGTGTTCTCTAACCTCATCAGGCATTATAGGAGAACATTTAGAGCTGTTAAACTGGCAAATGGAGGTTTCAAAAAGTATTGAATAAAAGGGTGCCGTTAATTGTGGCCAATGTGTATCAGAGAAAAACATTTATTTCATAATGATATTTCCCCCCATTTTAAATTTTTATTATCCAATGAAAGGTTAGATTTTTGTGAACTTTTTAAATAAAAGATCAAAATGATTAACAATGCAGATTAATTTTCACAGCCTTCTTTGATCATATTTACCAAGGGTGCCGATATTTATGGCCTTGACTGTATTACATATTGATTAATTTTTTATATTTTTAGGGTGACAATTTTACCATCAGTCCAGGGACTGCAGATGCAAAATAACCTTCTGGTTAATTCTGGCACACTGTACATTTGTGACCCTGCAGCACAAAAGCAGTCTTAAGTAGCACAGGTATATTTGTAACAATAGCCAACAATACATTGTATGCGTCAAAAGTATAGATTTTCCTTTTATGCCAAAAATCATTAGGATATTAAGTAAAGGTCATGTTCCATGTTCCATTTCCTACCGTAAATATAGCAAAACTTAATTTTCGATTAGTAATATGCATTGCTAAGAACTTCATTTGGACAACTTTAAAGGCAGTTTTCTCAATATTTAGATTTTTTTGCACTCTCAGATTCCAGATTTTCAAATAGTTGTATCTCGACCAAATATTGTCCTATCCTAACAAACCATACATCAATGGAAAGCTTATTTATTCAGCTTCCAGTTGTCCTTTATTCAGATCCAGTGTCACATTTATGTATTATTGATGTGCATTGTCCCTGTCAAATAACCCTGAAATAAATAAATAAACTATCAGTGCACCTGAAACACAGTGCATGCGGGTCTCACCTGGCTGCTGCTGGGCATCTTGCTGGAGCCCACAGGGTGATGCGCCTGCAGCGGCGGCGGCTGCGACAGCTGCGTGTGTGTGTTGGGCCGGTTGAGTGAGGAGGGCGCCTGCTGCAGTCTGGGCAGCTGCGGTGTGTGTGGAGGGTTGGAGGAGAGCAGCTGCGCTGCCGCAGACGCAGACATTCTCTGGACGCAGACTCTGGCTGTGAGCGGCTTGGAGGAAGTGGGTGTGTCTGAGGGGCCAGCGGCAGCTTTGGGCTCCAGACTGCGGTGCTGCTGAGTCGAGCGATAGAACAGACCCGTCTGAGGATCCAGAGTGTCGCCTTCTAACTCGCCCTCCTCTATCACCATCTGCTCCTGCAGCGGCTTCACCTGTGCCACACACGCCTCCACCTGTGCAAACACACACACACACACCATCAACAGCGCTGAACACTGGAGCATTTGAGTCCATTTGACACCAGAACTCAGTTTGTTTGGTTGATATTCAACTGTGTAAAGTTTGGTAGTAAACCTAGTTAAGATGCTAAACAGCTTCCTCTGGTGTTCACGAGGCATCTTTACACATCTGAGTTAAAGCTGTTCTGTGCCTGCCTAAAATTCGGTGTAAAAATGCAATGCTGCATAAAAACCAGTCTAAACGATGCTTTTCTGACCTGCCTCAGGGTTTTGAAAATGAAATGCAGCATCAGAGCAGTTTTTGTTATTGTCATTATTAAACATATACACTCACCGGCCACTTTATTAGGTACACCTATTCAATTGCTTGGTAACACAAATTGCCAATCAGCCAATCACAGGGCAGCAATTCAATGCATTTAGTCATCTAGATGTGGTGAAGACGACTTGCTGAAGTTCAAAGTGAGCATCAGAATGGGGAAGAAAGGGGATTTAAGTGACTTTGAACGTAGAATGGTTGTTGGTGCCAGACGGGCTGGTCTGAGTATTTCAAAAACTGCTGATCTACTGGGATTTTCACGCACAACCATCTCTAGGGTTTACAGAGAATGGTCCGAAAAAGAGAAAATATCCAGTGAGCAGCAGTTGTGTGGATGAAAATGCCTTGTTGATGTCAGAGGTCAGAGGAGAATGGGCAGACTGGTTAGAGATGATAGAAAGGCAACAGTAACTCAAATAACCACTCGTTACAACCAAGGTATGCAGAACACCATCTCTGAACGCACAACACATCGAACCCTGAAGCAGATGGGCTCCAGCAGCAGAAGACCACACCGGGTGCCGCTCCTGTCAGCTAAGAACAGCACACGGAGGCTACAATTCACACAGGCTCACCAAAATTGGACAATAGAAGATTGGAAAAACGTTGCCTGGTCTGATGAGTCTCGATTTCTGCTGCGACATTCAGATGGTAGGGTCAGAATTTGGCGTAAAGAACATGAAAGCATGGATCCATCCAGCCTTGTCTCAACGGTTCAGGCTGCTGGTGGTGGTGTAATGGTGTGGGGGATATTTTCTTGGCACACTTTGGGCCCCTTAGTACCAATTGAGCATCGTTTAAACGTCACAGCCGACCTGAGTATTGTTGTTGACCACGTCCATCCCTTTATGACTGACTACAGTGTACCCATCTTCTGATGGCTACTTCCAGCAGGATAATGCACCGTGTCACAAAGCTCAGATCATCTCAGACTGGTTTCTTGAACATGAAAATGAGTTCACTTTACTCAAATGGCCTCCACAGTCACCAGATCTCAATCCAATAGAGCACCTTTGGGATGTGATGGGACGGGAGATTCACATCATGGATGTGCAGCCGACAAATCTGCAGCAACTGCGTGATGCTATCATGTCAATATGGACCAAAATCTCTGAGGAATGTAAACTGATATTTCCTACAGACATGCTACAGCAAAAGATAGAAATAACTGACTTAAAACCATTTTTTGTTGGTGAAAATACTAGCGGCCTAAGACTTTTGCACAGTACTGTATATATATATATATATATTAGTGCTGTCAATCGATTAAAAAATTTAATCGCGTTAATCACAGTCATGGACTATGATTAATCATGATTAATCGCACATTTAAAATACTAGGATTTACCTGTAAATGTGTTGAAATGAAATGCATGACAAACTAGTTTAAGGAAACAGAACCTTTCACACCTCCGCCAGGTATGAGACATAATCCTTATTATTCTTTTATCATTATTCTTCTGTTTTTATTCAGCCATTAACAGCCTTTAAACTGGCAATAAAACGTTTACCAAGCTACATCGCTTCAATCCCAGTTTACATTTACCCAACTATTATCAAAAGTATTTCTGAATAAATACAACGAAACATTTTCTTGCGACCTTACGTGAAGTATTATGACAAAATGCATTATGAAGAAGAATTGGACCTGTTCTGCAGCTGCATTAGAGCTAACATTAGCATCATGCTTCATTAGACAATTTATGAGATTAATAGTACACTTTTACTCAGAACTCACTTTAAACCAGCATCGAGTGTTTGTAATAACTTCATTTTACGATCACATGTAGAATTTGGTCGTTTACTGTTGTTAAAATATGCTATTTATAGCCTTTTATATCGCTGCACAAATTAGCATTTCAGATGTACACATTCATCTCAAGAAAATCACATACAAACCATATCCTATCGTGATCGTGTGTTTATTATCTTGTATAATCTATAGTGGGTGTTGTCATGTTTATTTCTGCTGTGTAAAAGCCTTAACATGTGCTCTGCTGAAACTCACGTTGTTTGTGATGTTTACAGCCGTCTCTCTGTTCTTAAGTTGCCAGGGATACATTCCGAGTATAACACACATTCGTAAAAGGATCTATTTTCATTTTTATTTGTCTATATACACTTTGGGCGGCCGCTGTACATTATAAAAGTAACGTTAGCCCAAAAACCCGCGGCTCTGTAATATTTCCCGCGACTGTATTTTCAAAATAGCACACGGCCGACTGTGCCGTTACCCTGGCAACACTGGTTCACTGTGACCTCATCACACACTGATAGATAACCTTCCGCGCTGCGATGACGGGAAGAAGTTGGGGTCAAACATTATCAAATGATTAATTTGCGTTAAAAAAATATTAACGCGTTAAATTTTTTTGATTAATCGCATGCGTTAACGCGTTAACGTTGACACCCCTAATATATATATAATTTATTTATTTACATTTACATTGTCATTTAGCAGACGCTTTTATCCAAAGCGACTTACAAATGAGGACAACAGAAGCAATCAAAACCAACAAAAAAGCAACAACATGCAAGCGATGTGACAAGTCTCAGTTAGCCTAACGCAGTACACATAGAAAGGTTTTTTTTTTTTTTTAAACAAGTAGATAGAATATAGAAAAGAAAGCTAGTGTTTTAGTTTTTTAAGAAAAGCTAGCAGTTAGAGAATAAATATGCAATTGATAGAGGGTCAAGTGTGTGTGTGTGTGTGTTTTTTTTTTTTAAATAAAAAGAAAGGAGATAGATAAAATAAAATTAGAAAAGAGAATGCTAGAGTTAGAGGGCCAAATAAAGATGGAAGAGATGGGTTTTTAGCCGTTTCTTGAAGATGGCTAAGGATTCAGCTGCTCGGATTGAGTTGGGAAGGTCATTCCACCAGATGGGAACAGTTATATATAACTGTATATTATATATATATATATATATAATGTGTGTGTAATATATATATTTGGATGATTAGAGCTTACAGTTTATGAAAAGTCAAAAACCCAGAATCTCAAATTATTAGAATATTTCCTAAGATCAATCAAAAAAAGCATTTGCAAAACAGAAAAGTTCAAGTTCTTTAAAGTGTGTTCATTTCTGCACTCAACACTTGGTCGGGGCTCCTTTAGCATCAGTGAGGTGTGGCATGGAAGCGATCAGCCTGTGGCTCTGCTGAGGCACTATTGAGCCTTCAGCTTGTCTGTATTGTTGGATCCACTGTTTCTCATCCTTCTCTTGAAAATATCCCATAAATTCTGTATGGGGTTCAGGTCAGGCATGTTGGCTGGCCAGTCAAGCACAGTAATATCATGGTCAGCAAACCACTTGGAAGTGGTTTTGGCACTGTGGGCAGGTGTTAAAGTCCTGCTGGAAAAGGAAATCAGCATCTCCATAAAGCTTGTCAGCAGATGGAAGAATAAAGTGCTCCAAAATCTCCTGGTAGACAGCTGCACTGACTTGATTAAACACAATGGACCAACACCAGCAGACGTCACGGCACCCCAAATCATCATCACTGACTTCAGAAACTTCACACTGGACTTAAAGCAGCTTGGATTCTGTGCCTCTCCAGTCTTCCTCCAGACTCCAGACCTTGATTTCCAAATGAAATGAAAAATTTACTTTTATCTGAAAAGAGGACTTTGGACCACTGAGCAACAGTCCAGTTCTTTTTCTCCTTAGCCCAGGTAAGATGCTTCTGACGTTGTTTCTGTTTCAGAAGTGGCTTGGTAGCCTTTTCCTGAAGACGTCTGAGCGTGGTGACTCTTGATGCGCTGACTCCAGCTTCAGTCCACTCCTTGTGAAGCTCTCCCAAGTGTTTGAATCGGCTTTGCTTGACAGTATTCTCAAGCTTGCAGTCATCGCTGTTGCTTGTGCAGCTTTTCCAAAACAATTTCTTCCTTCCAGTCAACTTTGCATTTAATATGCTTTGATACAGCACTCTGTGAACAGCCACCCCTTTCAGTAATGACCCTCTGTGACTCACCCTCTTTGTGGAGGGTGTCAATCACTGTCTTCTGAAACATTGCCAAGTCAGCAGTCTTCCTCATTACTGTGGTGTCAAAGAACAAGAGATACCTGGAATTTATACTGTAGGGATGCTCATTTAATGAAACGCAAATATAAATATTCTAATAATTTGAGATACTGGATTTTTGACTTTCATGAGCTGTAAGCTCTAATCATCAAAATAAAAAAAATAATAAAAAACTTTTGAAATGTTTTACTTTACATGTAATTAATCTAAGTTAAAAAAGTGAAACTTTTATATAATCAAGTAAAAAAAAGAAAAAAAAAGTTAAAAAAAAAGAGTACTTTTTCACAATATTCTAATTTTTTGAGATGCACCTGTGTGTGTGTGTGTGTGTGTGTGTGTGTGTGTGTATATATATATATATATATATATATATATATATATATATATAGTATTTTAATTGTATTGTTGTTATATAACATAATAGTTATTATTATTATCATTACTATTGCTTGTTTTATAAAGTAAAATTATTATTAGACACTTTACAGTTCAACAGTTTTACAGTAATATTTCTTTATTGATTTGTTCAATATTAATAATTTGAATTAACAACAACAACAACAATAATAATTGCATTAGATGTTTCCCTAACGTGTTCTGTTAGTTTTTTAATAATGCATAGGCTGGTAAAAAATATTTAAGGCCAGTAAATTTTCAATTTTTTCTCGTAAATATATACATATTTAAAACATTAATCTCTAATATTATTGTTGCAGTTTTAGATTCATTCCTGCAGTTCTGCAGGTCATGGTTCAACTTCCAAGAAATGCATGAACTGATTCAATGTGTACCTTCAGCAATATAAGTCGCTTCAGATAAAAGCACCTACTAAATGCATAATAATGTACAGTGCAGTTGTTATTGCAGTGTAAATGCATTTCTGCTGTCAGACGCATGTTCTGCGCCATCATTGCAGTGTAAATCAGTGACACAAACATATGTCGTCACATGACTGTGCGGTTTGCGGTGATTCTGACCTGTTGTGTGGTGTGTCCTGACGCAGCGGATGGAGTGGTGCTGCTCTTGGATGTTGGCGGCACTGTTGATGGGGGACAGGAGGCTGACTGACTCTGGCTGCTGGATGCAGTGACGTCTCCTCCAATCACAGCCTTACACACTTTACCTGAAACAGCACAGCAACAGCACTTTAAAATTTAATTAAAGTGACAGTTCACCCAAAAACCCACTGTACTTTTTTCCATACTATGGAAGTCAATGGGGACCAATAGCTGTTTGGTTAAACACACAGGTTTGGAACAACTTGAGGGTGAGTAAATGATGACAGAAGTTTCATTTTTGGGTGTAGTATCCCTTTAAGACTGGCACAAATAAAATTAATACTGCATGATCAAAACCATCCATCTTAAAAAAAATCATGTTTTAGATTGTCTTTTAATTAAATTAAACAGGCTGACACACACATTTATGCTATTTTTATGACCTTTTTCAGAATGTTTCTAGTGTGATGCCACATTCTGTGACTAAGCAGAGCGAGATGTTGGTGTTACCGATGGGGATGTATTCAGTGACAGCGTCCATCTCTCCAGCGCTCTGACCCGACGGCTCTGGAGACTGCCTCCTCTCCGCTGTCACTGGGATCGGCACTGCCATCTGACTCAGGTCAATGGTGTGCTGCCGCGGTTTGGCATCGCTCTTCTCCTTCACTGTAACATAAAGACGTCTTAATACAGCAGGAATGCACCAGAGATGCTCAGATACACTAGAGACGCTCAGATATGCTTGGAGACGCTCAGAGACTCTCAGATACACTCAGATAGGGTCAGAGACACTCAGAGATGAAATGTTTTACTTCACATGTAATGAATCTAGAATATATAAAAGTTTCACTTTAAGTTATAAAAAAAAAAAAAAAAAAAAAAAACTTTTCACAATATTCTAATTTTTTGAGATACACCTGTGTTTATATATATATATATATATATATATATATATATATATATATATAGTATTTTAATTGTATTGTTGTTATATAACATAATTATTATTATTATTATTATTATTACTATTGCTTGTTTTATAAAGTAAAATTATTATTAGACTTTACAGTTCAACAGTATTACAGTAATATTTCTTTATTGATTTTATTGACACTCAGATACGCAAGAGACGCTCAGGGACGCTCAGATAAGCTCAGATAGGGTCAGAGACACTCAAGAGACACTCAGAGCCACTCTGAGACGCAAGAGACGCCAGAGACACTCAGATACGCTAGAAACGCTCAGAGAAATGTTCAGAGAAACTAGAGACGCTCAGATATGCAAGAGATGCTCAGATACGCTAGAAACGCTCAGGGATGCTCAGATACACTCAGATAGGGTCAGAGACACTCAGAGACGTTCAGAGATGCTCAGATACGCTCAGAGACGCTCAGATACGCTAGAGATGCTCGGAGACGCTAAGAGACACTCAGATACGCTAGAGATGCTCGGAGACGCTCAGATACGCTAGAGATGCTCGGAGACGCTAAGAGACACTCAGATATGCTAGAAATGCTCAGAGACGCTCAGGGATGCTCAGATAAACTCAGATAGGGTCAGAGACACTCAAGAGATGCTCAGAGTTGCTCTGAGACGCTCAGATACACTAGAAACGCTCATAGATACACTCAGAGACGCTCAGATGCACTCAGATAGGGTCCGAGACACTCAGAGATGTTCAGATACACTCAGAGACACTCAGATATGCTCCGGGACGCTAGAGACGCTCAGGGACGCTCAGATACACTCATATAGGGTCAGAGACATTCAGAGATGCTCAGAGACGCTAAAGACGCTCAGAGACGCTAGAGATGCTCATATAGGGCCAGAGACGCTAGAGACACTAGAGACGCTATAGACGCTCAGATACACTAGAAACGCACAGAGATGCACAGGGACGCTCAGATACGCTAAGACAGTGGTTACCAACCACGTTCCTGGAGGCCCCGAACACTGCATGTTTTCCATGTCTCCTTAATCAAACACACCTGATTCAGATCATCAGCTCATTAGTAGAGACTCCAAGACCTGAAAGGGGTGTGTCAGACAAAGGAGAGATGCAAAATGTGCAGTGTTGGGGGCCCTCCAGGAACATGGTTGGGAACCACTGCGCTAAGAGACACGGGTCAGACACCCACCGCTGGTCTGCTGCAGCTCCAGCAGGGCTTTGATGGTGGATGTGGCCGACTGGGACTCTCCCGTCACGTCCTGGTAGATGATGGTGGGACTCGCTTCCACAGACACCTCCTGCTCCGTCCACTCCTGCCCTCTGGAGGTGATGATGTGCACCACCGGCTGAGAGTCTGAACACAAATACAACTGTCTTACAGACTTTAACATTGAGAAACACAGCCGAGTGAAATGATGATTGGGTGCTGAAATGTGTGGCTCTCAAAAACTAATGCAAGTGGATTGTAAGGGGCGGGGTTTATAAGAAGTCTGTTCTGCTCAACAAGCCTGCATTTATTTAATCCAAAGTACAGCAAAAGCAGCAATATTGTGAAATATTTTTACTATTTAAAATAACTGGTTTCTATTTGAATATGTGTTAAAATGTAATTTATTTCTGTGATCAAATCTGAATTTTCAGCATCATTACTCCAGTCTTCAGTGTCACATGATCCTTCAGAAATCATTCTAATATGCTGATTTACTGTTCAAGAAACATTTCTGATTATTCTGGAGGGGATTCTGGATTTCTCTTTTTATCACTCCATAAATCAGAAAATACTGTCAACAATACAATGTTGTATAAATCAGTGTGAATGAAATATGAATGAATAAATCTTCAGAATATAGAGAGGAATAAAACTGTAAAGTCTGATGTGGTGCAAGAGAAAAAAAAAACTCTTTAAAGATTGAAATCTACAGACACAAATAGATAAAGTGTTTTCTTTCCACTAGTCTGAAAGAAGAGACATGATATGGAAGCAAAACAGACCAAAAACTTCAGCTTTGGCTGAAGTCTCTCGCCTGAAACATGCACAGATGAATTGATCACACTAAGCTCAATAATTTGCAATCAGAGAACAGATAAAGTGAATTTGCAAGAAGACATTAAACTTAAAGGGCCATTCATGACTTCATTTACTCTCCCTCATGTTGTTCCAAACCTGTATTCTTCTGTTTCTCTCTTCTGCTGAACACAAAAGAAGAATGTTTCCCATAGACTTCCATAGTATGGAAAAAAAATACTATGGACGTCAAAGGGTACCATCAACTATTTGGATACTAACACTGTTCTTTTGTGTTCAATAGAAGAAAGAAACTCATACAGGTCTGAAACAGGTCTGGAGGGAGAGTAAACAGTCCCTTTAATAGAGTTGATTCAAAGACTCATTCACTCATAAGCAGATGAGATGAGATGATTAGTGAGCTGAAGCCCATGATTTTGTGTGCTGACCGTGAGTGCTGTCAGATGACACTGGGCTGCCCTCTGTAAACGAGGGCGAGTCGTCCTTGGGCGCCGCCTCCTGGCCGGATCCGGCGGCAGATTCAGCGCTGCGTGAGACCTGCTGCAGCGTCTCGCTGACCAGCTGACGGGCCTGTTCGCTGACCACTGCTGTCTGAAACGCCATGGGCTTGGGCTTGATCAGGACCTGCACACAGCAACATCATTACAGATCATTAATGACCATTATAGACAGACTGCAGTCTCTGACCAATCACAATCAGCTACTACTGAGAGACCAATGATAAACATTTACACTATACTACACTAAACGGCTGCTGCATTTCTGATTAGTAATTGACTAGAGAGTCTGTTCCAAAAGTAAAAATTTAATTCATTTTCTTCATAGTGGAATTGATTTGTAAGGATAACTCATAAAGTGTTAAAGACAGACCGACTGTGAACGGCGAGGTTGTTAATCGATGATATCTGCTTCTGTTGAAGTTGTCAGCCTGCATTATTTAAACTTAATTGAAAAAAATAATGTTTAACAGCAGATTTCCTGGTGAAAAACTACATTACCCATGATTCTGCAGAGAAATCTCCATCAATCAGAATCAAAATGATGCAGTAGTCTAAAATACACTTAAATATTTGCTTATGAATGGATATTTTGCAATAAACATAAAATATGTTGTTTCTATATACACATTTAACATCTTTAAATCAATAGTTTATGTTTCTCCATTGTTTTTATATAGATTATGTCATTTGCAATGCTTCATGGGATTGTAGTTCTGTCCCTCATTAAAGTTATTAAGTTCAGTTTTTTTGTCTTTTTGTTTGATTTTCAAATGCATCTGTGCTTCAAATCAGAGTTGGTAATGCTGTGATTCACCTGATAACTGGTTGATTTAGTTAATTTACTGTAACTCTTTAATGAAGACTTTCTAAAATCCCATTGGAAAAATTAAAGAAAAATACTTCCAGAACCAAGGATGCTGAAAAGGTTTTCTGAAACTTACCCACATTCAAATGTTGATAAAAACAGACTGCATAAAGGTAGAATACAACATTTTTTAGATATTAATAAATTAATTTTTTTTATATATTAATAAAACAAAATATTCTGGGGGCCATGAAATTTTGGTGAAAATGATTAACAATGCTGGCGGTGGTTGGCAACTTTTTTTTTTTAAAGCTTGAATAGTTTAAATTCACTTTATTTGACTATTTTCTGATTTCATTTTAATTTTAGTAAACTTTTTAGTAATTTTGTAGTGTTTTTGTCTTAGTTTTTGTATTTATTTTGTATTATGTATTTTTTAATATGTCTATACAGTGTTTATTATTTTTTTAGTTTAGTTTTAGTTTAATTTTAGTTGTTTTAGTAAATTTATTATACGTTATTTTCTGCTATACATTTTATTATGTATTTATCTTCTAATGTCATATAGTGTTTATTAAATTTTATTTAGTTTTTTATAGTTTTAGTTACTTTAGTACATCAAGTTAAACTAAATAAAAATAAATGTTGCCATAAAATGCAATACAATTATTTATTTTATTTTGATTAAATTGGATTTTACTTCAATTAACAAAAACACATTTTTTTGAAATGTTTTTTTCTGCTTGTCTGACCTGTGTTTTGCCCTGCTGTCCGTAGACGATCTTGGTGGGGATGATTTTGGTGGTTGTGGACGGCTGGACGCCGGCGCTGAGGCTCTTGGGCTGCGTCACGATCATTTTGGTGATGGGCCGCGACGCAGTGATGATGGCCGGCTTGGCTCCAGGGACGGCCTGCAGGGTCTTCTCCCCCTGACACACACACACACACACACACATATACACAGAGACACACGCACACACACACACACAGAGACACACGCACAGAGACACGCACACACACACACACACACACACACACACACACACACACACACACACGCACAGAGACACACGCACACACACACACACATACACACACACACACACACACACACAGAGACACACACACACACACACACACACACAGAGACACACACACACACACATTATGTATCACCGCACATTAGAGCTGCATGATTCTGGATAAATTGAGAATCAAATTTTTTTTGTCTCAAATAGAGATTCTCACGATTCTCCCATGATTCTGAACTAAACAAAATAATGTGTGACAAAATATTATTGCTGCAGTCTATTTAAAAGTGTTTAATTAATTTGAAAGAATTATTAAACCATATGCCAATCCATTTATCAACACCATTGCTATAGTATTTTCTCCTTACTGTAGTTTCCCAGTGGCAGTCACAGATATGCGGTTTGAAACAGCCCTTTTTTGCTACGTCACAAATTTCAATAACCGATCATCTCAAGGGATCCTATCATTTGCATATCATTAACTGTGCTGCAAAGCAGAGAGTCTAGTGAGAAGGCAGCCAGGTTAATCCTGTAACAGTTATATTTTTCTGTAGATGTTTCCCCCCTATTTTCACGATGGCATGTGCTGTTAGTGCTTATTTATTTGTATTTAGAACCGCTAACTTGACTAATAACCCACGGTAAACAGTGTAAAAGTATTCCGGAGTCAGATGCACCTCTCCCGCATCGATATCCGCACGTCACACGCATTTGCTCGCGGGCACGATATGGAATCACAAACTCGGCTGCATTTGAGTCTTCTTCAAGGCATTTTGAGGACACAACATCGTCAAGTAGGTAAATTTAACGAATGTTACAGTATCCACTGTAGCTGTCTGCTAGTAAAAACATAGTTTTATCAGTCATTCTCTGTGTACGAACCAGCTCAAACAGATAATGTTACCTCACGAAGTTAGTCATCAGTCTTCTTGCTTACATTGAGCATATCAGCTTATTTCTGGTTCAAACACATATGGCTTAATTAAACCAATATTTCCACTTGCCATTGCCATTGTATGGTGTTTACTATCCCAGCAGGCACAAAACAGGCACACAACGTCATAAGACGTTGATATTTGGTTAAATTTTGGTTGCGACGTCGGGTGACCAAAATTCAACGTAAATTCAACGTCTTATATCAATGTTAAATTGATGTCCAATACTGACGTCAGCTGACGTTGAGATTTTGTTGTTTTTAGGTTGTGCAACCAAAATCCAACGTTAAGTCAACGTCAAATTGACGTCAAATATTGACGTCAACCCGATTTTCATTTTCAACCAAAATGCAACGTCTGTCCGACGTCATGTCCAACATCAACCTGACGTTACATAGACGTCTGGTGCCTGCTGGGATGGTTCAGTTAGTGGATCAGCCGGCCCTGGCTCATGGCTGGCTGGAGTGGAGGCGGGGCTAATTTGCATATTCATAGATCCGCGTATAGTAAATGAGGCGAGGGTGTAGAGTTACATTCAAGCCATGTTAAGGCATGAGAAAATTATTTTCACAAGAAAAAAAACATTTAAATATGTAATTTTGAAGATCAAAGATGAGTTTTAAAGGATAACGTTTTTGACTTTATATATGTATTTAAAATATGAATATTTTAATATAAAAATTAAGAAAAAGTGGTTTGAATGAATGATGACTCACTCATAAATCCATCACTTGTTTCATTACTGGATGAATCAGCGTTTTTGAACGAATATCTTGAATGAATGAGTCAATGACAAATACATTTTCAGTCACTTGTCGCCACCTAGTGGTGAAACGATGCAATCGACACAAACGTTATTTGAAGCGCCAGTTACTTTCAAAAGATGACTTGCTTTATTTTGATCACTACCATAGACATCATTTATATCCAAACTATAAACTTTCATACCAGTATTTCTGTGATAATATGAATGATTGTAAGACAGAAATAATACTGTGTAGTTGAAAAGACTGTTTGTGAAGCTGTTTCTTACCTAAACATGCTAAGTGTTGGCTTTGTCAGCGGCAGCGCAAACGCAGATTTGAATATTCCGGGTTGATATTTCAAAGGTTTAATAGACACAGGCGAATCGTTGTCATTTAAAAATGGGATAGCATGGGTGTTTGAATCAAGATCGCGATCTTTTAACGATTAATTGTGCCTCACCCCTGCGTTCAGCAGCGTCGTCACCACGTTTTTCCCTGGCAGCCCCTGGATAGTTGTCCCTTTGCTGGTGGTCTTCTGCACCACGATGACGTTGGGTTTGGAGGTCATGGGGATAGTGGTGATCTTAGTGGTGGTTCCTGTGCGTCAAAATGAGAGAATGTTGGGTGTAACTAGTTACTAAGTAATTAGTTACTGTAATTTCCCTTGAAAAAGTAAGGGATTACTCTTATTTTTCCTGTAATTTAATTATAGTTACTTCTTATGTAATTGAACTTAATACTGTGTATAGACTGTAGAACATTTATATACAACACAATAGCGGATTTAACATCAAAATTTAAAGTCTAACCTTAAAATGCATGCTTTTTATGTACTCTTCTCACTTTAAATACTTTGGTGAGTTAATAAGAATATTGGTAACACTTTAGTGTCTAAATTAGTTGGTTATTAGCATGAATATTACTGTTATATTCGCTGTTTATTATTACTTTAAAAGCACATATTAATGTCTTATTCTGCACGACATTATTCTAAATCCTTAATTATACCCAATTCTTAAACTTAACAGCTACTTTACGAAGTATTAATAAGCAGTAATTAGGAGTATATTGAGGCAAAAGTCATAGTTAATAGTTAGTTAATAGCGAGAATTGGACTCTAATCTAAAGTGTGAGCAGAATAATGTAGTTATCTGTTATTTATTTGAAAGAATTAAAAGAACTGTTTCATGTCTATCCTTGTATAATTAACTTGATATAGGATTTAGAAAGTAATTAGTAATAAATAATTAAATATTTTTTGGAGAGTAATTTGTACAGTAATCTAATTACACCGTTGAAGATGTAATTAGTAACTAGTAATTAATTACTTTTTTAGAGTAACTTGCACCCAACACTGCTCGTGATCAGTCTTGCCAACTAATTTTCAGGAGAAGTTGCTAAAGAAGGTTGATTTGTTGATAAAAGTTGCTAAATGATGTTGTGATGTCACTGCGCGATGACGTCATTACAAAATCACGACGCAAAATTGTGTCACTACATCAAATCTCAGCAAAAAATATATATTTTATATACAGTCAAACCCAAATTTATTCAGACACCTTCAACATTTCTCACATTATCACAGTTTATTTGCTATAGTTCAGAAAATGGTAATAAAATACAACAAGAACTCAAGAGTTAAACTGTGTCAGAACAAATTCATCTTGATAATGTCAGATAACTTTGATAGAAAGCTATGTAACAAAATTTTACTGGTAGTCCACTGTATGAAGAATTTTTGGGTATAATATGTCAGAGTTTACTTTATTTTGCTATCCTCACTTACATAAATCAACTATAGTGTCCTGCACCCACTAGTAAAAAAAATATCAAAAATTATATCTGGTGTCTGAATCATTTTTGGTTTGACTGTATGTTAACTTAGATTTGTTCGTAAAATAATATAAATGTGTAATATAATATTCAAATGTAAATAACTATTTTTAATTACATTGAATTTTTGAAAACTTACACATTTTTTGAACGATTCTTTTTTTTTTTTTTTTTTATTATTAGCTAGTAAACAAGTAAAACTGCACATTCTGAACAATAATAGTTTTAAACAGTGTATTAGTAGTTAGTTAGTATGCTCCACTCTAAGAAAAGTCTGTAAAACAGGGCGCATTCTACTCTGTTAATATGAAGGAATTTTCTGTATTGATTTTTCCACTGTTTTTTCACCTGCATTTTTAATTACGCATTGTATTTTGTGTTTTCGGGTTACAGAGTTACAACAGATAACAGATAATGTCCTGGAAAATTACTAGTACCTTTTCAATTTTTCTAGATATTTTTCTTACAGTGTACTAACTGATCAACAATCGCAAGTACAAGCTACTAACAAAGAGTGTCATAAATGAACAATTACTCAATTACCAAACTATTTAATTATTATTATTAAATTAAACAATTGCAAATAGCAACTAACTTAATTCACGTCATGTGTGTACTGCTAGTCATCTTTGGTTTCCTCTTTTTGTGCAATTTAAATGGTAAATGTGTGCCTTTTTAACATCTGAGTCGCCTATCAAATGTTGCTAAAAGTTGCCAAATAAGTTTTAAAAGGCAGAGGCTATTTGCACTAAGTGAAAATAGAATATTTTATTAGCAATAGATGCTATTTACACTATGCTAAAAGAAGATTTTCTGCTATTTATAGTACTTATTGCAAATAGTGGCAATTATCTGCACCTCAGTATAGTAGTACACAGTATGCAATAATAACGTATTGAGTGTAAATTTTAATTTTAATTCAAATTATTAAATGGGTGCTACCTTATTGGGACAATAAAAGCCTCCCTACACCTAACCTAACCCTACCCAATACTAATTTATTTATTATACTTAAATAAATTTATTTATTATAAATAATAAATGATTAATAAATAAATTATTTATTATACTTAGTTATTTTCAACTTTACGATTATTTCCTTAATTTTTATTGCCTTTCCAATGTGATATGAGACTTGAAAAAGGAGAAAAAAAAGTTCGGCAAAAGGCGGGTTCGAACTCGGGTCGATCGTGTCAAAAATCATGCGCATTATCATCTCTGCTATCAGACTATTTGCACTTAGTGTACATAGATACTGTGATTTTAAATATGTGACCCTGGAGCCAGATTTTTTGAAATTGAGATTTATACATCATCTGAATAAATAATCTTTCCATTGATGTATGGTTTGTTAGGATAGGACAATATCTGTCTGAGATACAACTATTTGAAAATCTGGAATCTGAGGGTGCAAAAAAATCTAAATATTGAGAAAATCTCCTTTAAAGTTGTTCAAATGAAGTTCTTAGCAATGCATATTACTAATCAAAAATTAAGTTTTGATATATTTACGGTAGGAAATTTACAAAATATCTTCATGGAACATGATCTTTACTTAATATCCTAATGATTTTTGCCATAAAAGAAAAATCTATAATTTTGACCCATACAATGTATTGTTGGCTATTGCTACAAATATACCTGTGCTACTTATGACTGCTTTTGTGCTCCAGGGTCACAAATAGCTAAATTTGTTGCTAGGTGCTTTTCGAAGAAAAGGTTGCTAGGGTAGTCTGAAAAGTTGCTAGATTTAGCAACAAAACTGCTAAGTTGGCAACACTGCTTACCTGACACCATGTTGGTGGTGATGATCTTGCCTCCCAGAGTGGCCAGAGACTTGGGCACGACGGTGATGATGCTGCCGCTGGTGGTTTTGACGTAAGTGGCTCCGGCGGGAGATGTAGCGACCCGCGTGCCGATAGCGGGACTGCCGGACGGCCGCGTGTACGTCGCCTGAGTGCCTGAAACACACCAGTTCAGCGTTACTTAAAACAGTCAGAACTTTATGTTTTTCAGCTAAAACCATATTGTATCTGATCAGCAGTTGTCATTAATTAAGTTTTGACTGTTACCATATTTTACTGCATTTACGCTTTTTTTTTAATTTTTTTTTTTTTTTTATTAATTTACAAAAAAAAAGGAATTCTTAGAAATTTTGAAAAGAAAAAAAAAATTCACTATTGATGAGAAATTTTATATATACACTATCAGTCAAACAGTAAGATTTTTAATGTTTTTAAAGAAGTCTCTTCTGCTCACCATGCCAGCATTTTTTTATTTTTTTTTCCAAAGTACAGCAAAAACAGTACAATTTTGAAATATTTTTACTAATTAAAATAACTGTTTTCTATTTGAATATATTTTAAAATGTAATTTATTTCTGTGATTTAAAGCTGAATTTTCAGCATCATTACTCCAGTCTTCAGTGTCACATGATCCTTCAGAAATCATTCTAATATTCTGATTTGCTGCTCAAAAACATTATTATTATTATTATTATTATTATTATTATTATGTTGAAAACATTTATTATTATTATTATTATTATCAATATTTAAAACAGTTGAGTACTTTTTTTCAGGATTCTTTGATGAATTGAAAGATCCAAAGATCAGCATTTATCTGAAATAAAAAAGCTTTTGTAACATTATACACTATACCATTCAAAAGACTGGAGTCAGTATCATTTTTTTTGGGAAAGAAATTAATACTTTTATTTAGCAAGGATGCTTTAAATCACAGAAATAAATTACATGTTAAAATATATTCAAATAGAAAGCAGTTATTTTAAATAGTAAAAATATTTCAAAATGTTACTGTTTTTGCTGTACTCTGGATCAAATAAAAGCAAGCTTGGTGAGCAGAAGAGACTTCTTTAAAAACATGAAAAATCTTACTGTTCAAAAACTTTTGACTGGTAGTGTATGATTATATGACATTTGTAAGAACATATGATCTGAGAATTATTAGTATTAACCCCATTGTCCAAATTCTTGAAATCAATGTATTTATTTCTATCACATGAATGAGAGAGAGGTCACCTGTGGGAGTGGACACCAGTTTGGTGGTCATGATGGCGCCGTTGCTGCTGACCACCATGATGGGGGTGGAGCTACTGCTGGACAGCGCTGCACCGGAGGGTTTGGGTAAGATCTTACTGGGCTGCATCTGCTGCGTGATGATCTTCACTCCTGCGCGCACGCACACACACACACACACACACACACACACACACACACACACACACAGGAAATCAATGCAAGGCTATTAACTTATTTTTTATTCACTTTTATTAACTAAAACAAAATAAATTAAAAAAAAAAAAAACATCTTATTTTAGCCAGTTGCCCAGGCACCATTTCTCATTTTCTTTTAAACTAAAAGAACCCCTGAAACGTAGAAGAAAAAAAAAAAAAATCTAAAATATCTATCTATCTGTGTGTGTGTAAAAAAATGAAAAAGGACAAAATTACTTCTTAAAATGAAAAAATATAAACATAAAAAAATTTAAAATATTAACAAAATCACAGCAGTATATCAATGACACTAAAGTAACACTGAATTAATAACCTGTTTATTAGCATCTATATATTTGTAAATAGGGCCCAAAACCATTTTAGAACGGCTGCACGATTTGGGGAAAAAAAATCTTTACAAATCCTTGTTTATAAAGCTGAACAATTTGGCCCTAAATTTTGTGATTATATATCAATATCACTATAATAATTGTTTTTATTGTGTTTAATTATTATAATTATGATTATCATTACTTCTTCTTAGCATTAATAATGATAATGACATTACTAATTCTATTTATTAATATTATTATTACTAAATAAAATATTAAACAAAATAAAAAGTAATACTATGGTAATATTTAACTGTAAAATAAAAAGTGTATTTTAGAAAAATAAAAAAAGTACAACTGTAAAACTTTGTAACAAAAATTACAATACTAAAATTTTCATTTTTAAAAAATGAAAATAAATAAAATAATAGCTTTTATTTTGACAGAAAACCCTTAAAGGGTCCCTTAAAGCTTCTCTTTAGTTGATAAGCACTCCTCATTTAAGTTTGTGAAGATGTCTGGAGATTTTGTTCTTAAATGTGCATTAAAGCGTGTAACAGTTTCCCTGTTACTTATGTACCAGAAGTCCTCTTAGAGCCGCCCTGTCATTACTCACCTGAGCATTAGAGGGCACTCTGTTAAGGTAATGCATGGAATTCACCTATTTAAGATAGCAAAGAAGAAGAAATGGCAGGAAGTTAATTCTCTATCTTCTTTGGAGAAGCTTACCTCATGGTGGTTTGTACCTTTGTATCCTGTTTGAGGAACTTTATAGTTCTAAGCTCAATCGTAAGTAATTGTTCATGATATTTTGCTTTGGTAACAATATGGTTTGTAGCACTTGGTTATGGTTTGTTTGTTTGTTTAAATGTTTATCTACAGAGGGTTTGTGCTCTGAGTGTGTATGGATTATTTGGCCGCTTAAACATCCGAAAAGTCTGGAACTAGAAGAACTGGCTTACTTCTACTGCTTAAAAGCAACGCTGGACTTCAAACATCTCTTTTCTGGTTGAACTTTGCTACAGAATCATCTTGGTTTTCAAGTACTGTCATTTTTGCACTTCATGTTCCAACAAAGACTGAGCAAGGTATACGCTGGCAGTGATTACAAGCCAAGGACTATGTTTTAGAATACTAGACTGGTTTTTAGGCTCTGGTCCTAACTGTTGAACTCTCAATTGTTTGTGTCATATGGAATTAGCATATTCTGG
>CM077267.1:302500-322500 GCA_039654775.1 Spinibarbus caldwelli
GACACAGTTTCTTCACGTTAAACCAAACTTTTATTTTGACGGGTTGCTGTGAAGAACTTGCAGCTGCTGTGTATGTGATATCATATCACTGATATGACAGTAGTTTTCTCAAATTAAATGGTAAAATGCTAATGAAGTTACTCTCAGAGCAGATGGAGATGATATTCTTGTGTTCATATCATCATACAGTGAGACGGCAGAGGCTGAAAACACCGCAAGCGTCGCCCGCACTTTAGTATGTGTGTAGTAAACAAAACAGTGTGTCTGCGCCATCCACCATTCATTGCGAACACCTTACGCGTGATGTCAGATGCTTCCACAGATCTGTAGTATTACTATAGCATTTCACCTGAGCATTGCATATCACGCATATTGCTTTGTTCCTGGTTCTTGTCAACAGTATCTCCGCCATGATAAGCTCTGAACGAATGACAGGCTTTCTGTTGTGACATCGCGCAAGGTTAATAAGAGGATGACATCTAGTGGAGAAGACTAATGATAAGATTCATATTAATCAGATCTTGTGTTAAATATTTGCTGAAATAAATACCGGAAAATATCGATTCGCGGCTTTTGAGAATTGATATTGAATTGATGTCATTTAAAAAAAGGATTAATTGAAAAATAAATTTTTTCTGCCCAGCCCTAGTGTACAGCAGTCCGCAATAATATTTAGTATCCTTTTTTGATGAAAATAAAAATATTTTGGTAGTTTTTATTTTTTTAATACATTTTAGTCTCGTCTTTAGTTCTCGTCAACAATATTGCATGTTGATATAGTCATAGTTACCGTTTTTATTGACCTTATTGTGGTCTCGTTTTAGTCATGGGGAAAAAGCTCGTCAGCAAACATTTTTCCTCATAGTTTTCGTTAATGAAATTAACACACACACTGACCCTGTGCGATGGTGGACATCACCACTGAAGGCGTAGAGGACACCACACTCGTGACAGCGACAGGACTTGGCCCCGGGGCCGCACTGGAGCCCGCTGAGATCACCATGGTCTGTTTCTGGCTGGAGGCGCTGAGAGCTGCGCTAGAAACCAACTTAGACACCGCCGCGTAATTGTGCGACTTGGACAAGATGTTTGGCACGAAGTTGGAGCTGGGAGACGTGGTCACGATTATCACCTGCAGCACAGACAGAGTCAACTCAATGAATCATTCAAACATATGATTCAGTGATTCGTTCAAGTCATTATAGTGTTCATTTGCTCTGAAAGAACATTCAAACATTTGTGGCTGGATTTTGATGTCATTAAGTCTCTTCTGCTCACCAAGGCTGCATTTACTTGATCAAAAATACAGTAAAAAATGTGAAATATTATTATGATTTAAAATAGCTGTTTTCTATGTGAATATCTGTTAAACTGTAATTTATTTCTGTGATCAAAGCTGTATTTTCAGCATCATTACTCCAGTCTTCAGTGTCACGTGATTCTTCAGAAATCATTCTAATATTCTGATTTGCTGCTCAAGAAACATTTCTGATTATTATCAATGTTGAAAACAGTTGAGTACATTTTTTCAGGATTCTTTGATGAATAGAAAGATCCAAATATGAGCATTTATTAGCATTTTTTTAATTTTTTTTTTTTTTTTTTTTTTAGAAATTATACTTTTTTTTTTATAAATTAATACATTTATTTAGCAAGGATGCTTTAAACTGATCAAAAGTGATGATAAAGACATTTATAATGTTACAAAAGATTTCTATTTCAGATAAATGCTGTTCTTCTGAACTTTCTATTCATCAAAGAAACCTAAAAAAAATCTACTCAGCTGTTTTCAACATAATAATAATAATAAATGTTTTTTGAGCAGTAAATCAGAATATTATAATGATTTCTGAAGGATCATGTGACTGGAGTAATGATGCTGAAAATTCAGCTTTGAAATCACAGAAATAAAATACATTTTAAAATATATTCATATACTAATAGTAACATTTTACTATTTTTGCTGTACTTTGGATTAAATAAATGCAGGATTGGTGAGCAGAAGAGACTTCTTTAAAAACATTAAAAATCTTACTGTTCAAAATCTTTTGACTGGTAGTGTATAGATATTATTACTACACACAGCAGCTCCAATGAGAGTATCTGCAGGCCTATATTTTCTCTTTATTGTGCATTATTGGAGGAACGAGCGTGTTAATGACAGGAAACCAGCGCAGGACTGTGGGAATGTGACAGGAAGTAAGCGCAGCTGACCTTCTGTGTGGTGCTGTTGGTGGTCTGGGTGGAGGGTTTGGTGAAGGTGATCTTCACCGGTGACATGTGCGGCGGCAGAGAGTTGGCGATGCTCTGCATGAGGTTGCTCATCTTCGGGCTGCCGCTGACCGGAACAGTGATGGTCTTGGAAATAGGAGTGACCACCTTAGGCACCTCCTTCAGGAGCACAGGGGAGGAGCTGGAGGAGTTGGTTCTCCGCCTTTTACGGGGCTTCTCTTCCTCATCAGAGCAGCTCACGCCTGACAGACAGAACCAGACGTTACTCACTGAGGGAGGAGAGAGTGTGTGTGTGTGTGTGTGTGTGTGTGTGTGTGTGTGTGAACCTGTTTTTACTACTTTGTGAAGACCAAAAGACCGCACTAAGATAGTAAAACTAAAAAAGATTGACTTTGTGGCATCCTTAAATCAGACCCCACAAAGACATGATCTTTTATATGAGACTATAAGATGATAAATATACTATCGTCCAAACCTACACCAAACCTAAACCTACCAGTCACTCAAAACATTCTTACATTTAGATATAAGAGAGTTTTAACATTCTTAAAACGTTTTAACATTCTTAGATGTGACTCTGGAGCACAAAACCAGTCTTAAGTAGCACAGGTATATTTGTAGCTAGACATGTGCCGGTATTCGGTAATGCGATATATCACAATAATGAATATGCACGATATTGTTAAAGATTATTTATTCAGCTTTCAGATGTATGAATCAATTTCAAAACACTGACCCTTATGACTGTTTTTGTGGTCCATGGTCACATATATAAGAGTGTTTTAACATTCTTAAATATAACATTTATATATATATATGTGACCCTGGACCACAAAACCAGTCATAAGGGTCAATTTTTCGAAACTGAGATTTATGCATCATCTGAAAGCTGAATAAATAGCTTTCCATTGATGTATGGTTTGTTAGGATAGGACAATATTTGGCTGAAATACAACTATTTGAAAATCTGGAATCTGAGGGTGCAAAAAAAATCTAAATACTGAGAAAATCACCTTTAAAGTTGTCCAAATGAAGTTCTTAGCAATGCATATTACTAATCAAAAATTAAGTTTTAATATATTTACAGTAGGAAATTTACAAAATATCTTCATGGAACATGATCTTTACTTAATATGCTAATGAAAAATCAATAATTTTGACCCATACAATGTATTTTTAGCTACTGCTACAAATATACCCCGGCAACTTAAGACTGGTTTTGTGCTCCAGAGTCACACACACATATACATACATATATATATATATATCTATCTATAAAAGAATGTTAAAATTAAGTTAGGTTTGTGTGACTGGTAGGTTTAGGGTTGGTGTAGGTTAGGTCCATACTATAGTGAGTTTTAACACTATTAAACATTCTTTGTTTTCATTTTTAAAGATATTGTCCAACTAAAGGACCCCACAAAGTACTATATTTCTGTTTTTACTATCTTTGTGGGGACATTAGGACTCCACAAAGTAGTATAAACAAGGAAGTGAGTGTGTGTTTGTGTGTGTATATATATATATATGTGTGTGTGTGTGTGTGTGTGTGTGTGTGTGTGTGAGAGACACACTCTTGACATAGACTGTACTCCCGCTGGGCAGCACCACCACGTTGGATGCGGGGCTGGCGGGTCGAGGGGATTTAACGGTCACTGCTGCGCTGCTGCTGGGAGCTGATGCACTGGGCGGAGTGAAGGTGGTGCTGGTGTACGAGTAACACACCACCACTGCAACACACACACACACACATACACATGTTTCTTTTCGTGAAAAGTGGGGACATCCCATAGGCGTAATGGTTTTTATACTGTACAAACTGTATGTGCTATTGCTCCACACCAACCCTACACCTAAACCTACCCCTTACAGGAAACTTTCTGCATTTTCAGATTTTCAATACACTCCATTCTGTGTGATTTATAAGCGTTTTGAAAAGTGGGGACATGGGGTAATGTCCTAAAAAGTCACCTTCTCCTTGTAATACCTGTCATACCTGTGTCATTACACAAATTTATGTCCTCATTTGTCACAAAAACACACACACACAGTGAGGAACACAATTCTTGTCTCTCAGAGTGTGTATTATATTATATTAAGCACAAAACATAGATTACACAGACACAACATATACAAAAATAATAATAATAATAATAATAATAATAATAATAATAATAATAATATTTTTAGCGGTTATTGTTAACTAAAGATAAAAATTAACTGCTCTTTTGTATTTATATTAAGATTTATATTAGATTACACAGACACAACATATACAAAAACAAAATAAAAATAAAAAATAACAATAAAATAAACAACAACGTAAAACAATTTTTTTAACTTATATTAAACAAAACAGATTACACCGATAGAACATATACAAAAACAAAAAAGGAAAAAAATAATAATAATGTTGTTGTTGTTGTTGCCATTAACTAAAACAAAAAAGTGTTTTAACTTATATTAACCACAAAACACAGATTACATAGACAACTTATACAAATTAATAATAATAATAATAATAATAATAATAATAATAAGCTGTTGTTACTGTCAACTAAAATTACATTTTTTTTATCCACAAAACAGATTACACAGACACAACAGTTAACAAATTAAAATAAATAAATATATAAATAATGTTGTAAAACTTTAAAAAAAAATCAGCAATTCAAATATAGCTGAAATAAAATAAAAGGTCATACTTTTAGTACTTTTTCTATTTTATTTTTACTATTTCTATTGTATTATTTCTAGATTTACTACTTATTAGGTGGCTTTATATACTAACATTAAATACATAGAAGAATATGGATTTGCTGTGTAACTACATGATGTTCTTGAGGTTTGGCCAGGTTTAGGATTACAGGGGTTAAAGTTAGTTTTGGGGAAAGGGTTTGGGTTATGGTTAAGGTTAAAGTTATAACACTATAACTACAGTATAAAACATTATAAAAGTATAAAACAGTATAACTACAGATGTTAAATAAATTCTTTAAAGGCTTTAAATGAAATTACAATGCATATATGTACATAATATGTCTACTGTATCAAGTAGTAGTAGTTAAGGATGCCTAATATAAAGTGTAAGCAAGTAAAATATAAATAGATGAAAAACTTGAAATAAACTGAAATAAATAAGTTGAAGTTGAAATACTAAAACTGCTAAAACTAAAATGGAAATGAAAATAAATTAAAGCTAAACAGAAACATAAAAAAAATTAAAACTGACAAAGCACATAACAAAATGACAAAAAACAAACTAAGCTTAACGTGAAAACAAAATAAAAGCTAATTCAAAACCTGAGTAATTACTGTAGTAAAGTCTGTACCTTCTTTGTTGGCGGTTTCGGCGGGCAGCAGCAGAGAGGCGTTCTGGTGCGCTGTGGCACTGGCCACTGCATTGGCCATCACAGTGAAGGCCGTCTGAGGAACCAGTCTGGGCATGAGAGGAACCAGCCGACGGCCCTCGATGGACCACTCCGACGAGCTGTTGGGCCCCGACATGCTGCAGGGACACACGAGCAACATTCAGCTAGGGGTGTGCGATATATATATCCTAATTGTTGTTTTAATGATGTGCGATTTGACATTATCAAGTATTTTGCAAAAAACATTCAAAACACCCCTACAGAGTGCACGCGTACATTACGTGAAGTCTAGACTATTGCGAGTGTGCATTTACAGTGCGCTCTTTCACTGCGTGATTCAGTCTGTTAAAATGCATTTAGAATGATCACAAATTCAAGACATGGGGGAAGAAAATGTATATATTTATACCACTTCATATACTTAATCAATTTCACACGAAGAGTGCTGGTTTTCTCCAAAAATGACCATGATTACAAACGTGATATTGATTTCTTATAACATTTCAATAAACAAGAAGTTAATATTAAGAGACATACATTTCGCCAAAAGAAATAATTCCAAACACAGCCACAGCACTGTTTTGCGTCTCTGAGCAACATGACGGTGATTCGTTCCTGAATGAATCAACTGTTTAAATGATTCGGTTCAATTGCAATGACTCACTTATTAGCAGTGATTTGATGCCACCTACTGGCGGTTTTAATTTCACATTTCGACTTTTTTTCATGTTTTAAATCATTTCAAATATCAGTATTCAACGTTTTATGTTTAATGTATCAAAACATTATTTATGCATTAGTAACTGCAGGTTAAATGCATTCGTGTCTTGCATTAAACAGTGTGTAAATACATCTAAATGCCACTTCAGACGCAGCTTCTGTGTTGATTTCATTTGCTTGGTAACAGCCCCAAATGTCTTAATATTCTAATTCACTGATTAAATGTAAGAATTTGACTCAAAAGATAATGGACGCTTTTTAACTAATGTAAAAATGCCCATAAAATGTAAAACTCAGTTTAAACTTATTGGTGTGAACAGATCACTACAAAGAATATGAAGAATATCAAAAACTTCAGGAGTCAGCTGTCCACGGCTGTCCTTAAGATACCAGCAAAATATCGTCTAATTATCCTTATGGATAAAATCCCAGAAAATATAGAGATATTATTTTTGGTCAATATCGCACACCCCTACATTCAGCACTTATTACAGTTACACTAGAGCAGACGAGACTCACTGATACGCGATGGTGCTCAGGCGCTCATCATTCACAGCTCTGCGCACCTCCGCTCGATGACGCTCCGTCGAGATACTGACAGAACAAACCACACACACACTTTACACACTCATCATCACTGCAAAATAACACACTAACAGCTGTTACATGCATATTCTACTTACATACACTCACATAAAGTCATGTATACTATAATAGCAGATCTGTATGATTGTTATGGTCTTCAAATGTAAACTATCCTAGCTTATATCTCGCAATTCTGACAGTATTTTCCAGAATTGCAAGTTTCTATCACACAATTCTGACTTTATGAGACACAATTGTGAGTTTACATCTCTCATTTCTGACTTTACAACTCAATTGCAAGTTTATATCACTCAATTCAGAAACAATGTGCTACCAGTTAAAAGTTTTTGAACAGTAAGATTTTTAAAGAAGCCTGAAATATTTGATACAAAGTACAGCAAAAACAGTAACATTCTGAAATATTTTTACGATTTAAAACAGCTGTTTTCTATGTGAATATCTGTTAAACTGTAATTTATTTCTGTGATGCGCAGCTGAATTTTCAGCATCATTTCTCCAGTCTTCAGTGTCACATGATTCTTCAGAAATCATTCTGATATGCTGATTTGCTGCTCAAGAAACATTTCTGATTATTATTATTATTATTATTATCAATATTTAAAACAGCTGAGTACATTTTTTTCAGGATTCTTTGATGAACAGAAAGATCCAAAGATCAGCATTTATCTGAAATAAAGAGCTTTTGTAACTTTACAAAAGGGGGGGGGGGGGGGTATAGAAATGAATGCTTTTATTTAGCAAGGATGCTTTAAATTGATCAAAAGTGATGAAAAAACATTTATAATGTTAGAAAAGATTTCTATTTCAGATAAATGCTGTTTTTCTGAACTTTCTATTCATCAAAGAAATCTGAAAAAATTTTACTCTGCTGTTTTCAACATAATGATCAGAAATGTTTCTTGAGCAGTAAATCAGAATATTAGAATGATTTCTGAAGGATCATGTGACACTGAAGACTGGAGTAATGATGCTGAAAATACAGCTGCACATCACAGAAATAAATTACAGTTTAACATATTCAAATAGAAAACAATTTTAAATGGTATAAATATTTATAAATGTTACTGTTGTTGCTGTACTTTGGATCAAATAAATGCAGGCTTGGTGAACAGAAGAGACTTCTTTAAAAAACATTAAAAATCTTACTGTTCAAAATCTTCTGACTGGTAGTATAAGTCAGAATTGCAAGAAAAAAAAGTTGCAATTGTATTTTTAATTTTTTATTCAGTTTTACATTTTTTACTCATTTTTTTAAATGGGCTTCCACAGTAAACTGATCAAATTGACTAGAAAACATTAATATCTCAGACAGTTGACCACTGGTTCTGTATAGTGTAAAATGAAGCATGTCTGTCGTATGATGATGATGATGTGACACCTCAGCACTCGAGTGAGCTCTCCCAGCAGATCCTTCTTCTCTTTGGTGAGATCTCCTTGAGCGCGCAGAGCACTGATCACACCAGCGTACGCTTCCAGCTCTGAACACACAAACACACGATCAGCACTCACAGCAGCTCGGCTGGTTACACGCTTCAGTGAGACTCACCCAGTTTGCGCAGGATTCGTTTGCATTCATCTCTGCTGAGGTCCAGCAGCGTGGGCCAAACCACCGGCATGCTGCCCGCCAACGGCTTCTCCTGCTGAATCATCCACTACACACACAACATTCATCATATGACACACAACAACTACAAAACACTGCAGATCATAACAATGCAACACATTAAAGGGGTAGTTCACCCCAAAATGAAAACTTGCTGAAAATGTGCCATCTGAGATCAGGATGAGTTTGTTTCTTCATCAGGTTTGTAGAAATGTGTCACTGCATCAGTGTCTCAGCAATGGATGCTCTGCAGTGAATGGGTGCCGTCAGAATGAGAGTCCAAACAGCTGATAAAAACATCACAATAATCCACAAGTAATCCACACCACTCCAGTCCATCAGTTAACATCTGGAGAAGACAAAAGCTGAAACAAACCCATCATTAAGATGTTTTTTAAACTAAATCCATAATCCATAATAACTCTTCCTCCAGTGAAAAAGTGTTCTGGTGTGAGTCAGGAGAGAAATATGCACAGATCAAGCAGCGTTTACAAGCCAAAACAGCTCTAAACAAATATGTGGCTGGATTTTGATGTGAGAGACAACAGGAGATGCATGTTAACTGATGGACTGGAGTGGTGTGGATTATTGTGATGTTTTTATCAGCTGTTTGGACTCTCATTCTGATGGCACCCATTCACTGCAGAGCATCCATTGCTGAGACATTGATGCAGAGACACATTTCTCCAAATCTGATGAAGAAACAAACTCATCCTGATCTTGGATGATCTGAGGGTGAGTGAATTTTCAGCAAATTTTAATTTTTTTTCCTAACTATTAATTTAAACACACTCACCTCTGACAGATGTGACTGATGCTGCAAACTCTCTCTGGATCTCTAAGAGCCAATGATCTTCAAGAAATCCTTCAGAGGAAACGACATGAAGGAATTTTAATGGTTCGGATGAATTATAATGTCCTGCACCTACTAGTAAAAAAACAAATCTGGTGTCTGAATCATTTTTGGTTTGACTGTACGTTGTGTTTTTGAGAAAATAAACTGAGGTTGGTTCGGATGGTCTTTTAAAATAAACAAAACGGACACGCCTCCTCAGAACATTTATGAAAACTAACATGAGAAAAGACACAAAACCAAACTATATCTGACGTCACGTGAGTATATCACATATGCCCGCCAACATTTGCACATCAAAGCCCGTTTAGCCGCTCGCCCCGCCCATTCCTGCATAAAACATGAGGTCCTTCCAGGTGTTTTGATTGACATGTAGAGCCGCTATATTCTAACAGTATAAAGAACTAATTATTAAAGCAATCAGCTGAGATCTGTGTTTATTCTGTTTTAACA
Organism: Spinibarbus caldwelli; assembly: GCA_039654775.1. Taxonomy (NCBI): domain Eukaryota; kingdom Metazoa; phylum Chordata; class Actinopteri; order Cypriniformes; family Cyprinidae; genus Spinibarbus; species Spinibarbus caldwelli. The sequence goes on from CM077267.1 coordinate 312,339, forward strand.
TGAATGAGTGCTAAATATCATTTGATCTGAAATCAGCGCTTATTTTGATCTAACGGAGTCGAATCAATATAATCGCGATAAACACTCAGTTTAACACCAGACAACAGAATAACAGACACCGCTTTTTAATAAACACTAATGCTTGTGAAGTGCTGCTTTTCTGTCACGAGTCTTTATTGTCAGTGTGTTGTTAGGTTAGCTTTAGCCTTTAGCCTTTAGCCTGTCTGGAGCTTCACACACACACACACACACACACCAGACCCGCTGCGCTCCCCGCAGATTCCAGAGTGTGTGTTAAACCCGAGCTGAACACAGCACAGACATCGCTGTGTCATTTCTAATGTGTTTAAATCTGCACTTACCTTCAGTTCTACACAGTCCTTCAGCTCCGCCATGTTTCTCCGTCTCCACAACACTCGAGCCGCGCGCGCAGCTGCCCGCGGGAAAAGCCCGAAACAACGAGAGAAAACACCCGAACTGAACAACTCAGAAGAGACTGTGTGTTTTAATAGTCGCTAATACATTTAACGCGAATTTAAATAATGTTAGTCGTCAGAAAATAAACATTTGAACGCGTCTGAATCCGATCAGGCACTGTGTTGGGCAGCTATAAGATTCTTTTGTGCGCGTGATTGTTTTGTTTTGTTTATGCATTTCGTCAAAAATCAGTGGTTAATATGTATATTGTTTTTTACCTTTAGTTTTTGTTTAGTATCTCTCCTCCTCGTATATAGAGGCCGTTGGTAATATGAATGCAGTGTTTGTTATGCTAATAAAACACAAACAGGGTTTCTGCGAGTCTTAATTCAGTCTTCCACAATTTAAAGCCTTAAATAAAGTCATAAAGTCACAACATTAAATGCTGCATGAACTGAAAAACATGCCTCAGTAATTTTGTCTTGTTTTCAAATGTCTAAACATCTTTAAATACATGTACTGGAGCTGCAGAATGAATGCATGAAGTCTAATGAAACACAATGAATTAAATGAGTTCATGCTTAAAACAAGAACAAATATGTGAAATGAAAATTCGTTTTCTTTTTGAATCAAGTTGATTTTTCTGAGCTCGTTTTAATCAATCTCATTTATTTTGATAAACGTCTAAAAAAAAGACTTCTTATTTTTTGTCATTTTGCTTCTTCTGTAACTTTATGCTGATTGATGAATCTTTAGACATTTGGACTGAAAGACGAGACAAAAACACCATCATAATCAGTTATTTCCATCTTATAGAGGCTCGGATCAGACATATGCAATCATTATGCTTTTCTGTAAAATAAATGAAAAAGTAATGGAGATCTGTTAGAAGCTGTATTTTCAAACTTTGCAGCTTTTCTAATGCAAGACATCTACATATAGAGACCATATTGATCTATTGTGCTCCTTTTGATTTATTTCTTAAATTTTCTGTTCTTGGTCTTACAGTCTTCATAAATAATGCAGAAACCCTGATTAAACCTGAATCATTCCCATCAACATAAGACACACGACCCTAAACCTAAAAACAAATGTCTTTATTTACACTAAATACACATCAAGATTCAAATATTATTCCTTATCAACACTAATTAAAGCCCATCTCAGTTTACTGAGTTTAAACAGAAGCTTTTCATGCGATGTGTTTCAGTAAGATTTCAATAACATGAGAATCACAATCACATTTCCAACAGGTGATGATAAACTAACCCACAGTTACTCATCAAACAATCACTTCACATTAAAATGATCAAAATATCATCATAAAATCACGGCATGAACACAATTCTGCACAGAAACTCTCGACACGCATCACTTTTTCAAGTCAAAAACTGTAAAATGTGACACTCGGGTTTTGTTTACAGGTCAAGATGACAAAGCTTAACATTTATAATTTCACATGAACATTATTTTCTCAAAAACACAAGATTAAACACACAGTCAAACCAAAAATGATTCAGACACCAGATATCATTTTTGATATTTTTTACTAGTGGCTGCAGGTCTCTATAGTTGATTTATGTAAGTGAAGAGAGCAAAATAAAGTAAACTCTGACATATTATACCCAAAAATTCTTCATACAGTGGACTAGCAGTAAAATTTGTTACATAGCTTTCTATCAAAGTTATCTGACATTATCAAGATGAATTTGTTCTGACACAGTTTAACTCTTGAGTTCTTCTCATATTTTATTACCATTTTCTAAACTATAGCGAATAAACTGTGATAATGTGAGAAATGTTGAAGGTGTCTGAATATATTTGGGTTTGACTGTAGATACCATACGCACAACAACAAAACAATAAAAATACAAAACCAGTGATTTAAAAGAATCATCGACACACCAATCTCTGATCCCCTTATAAACCCATCTGAAATCAACACTATAATTCTGATCTGAATTAAGCCGTCAGACTTTGATTATGTAGTGATTGTAAACTAAATATTCATTATTAGTGCTGCTCAGTTTCAACCTCATTCAAACAGGTTTGAGTTTTTCCCTTTAATCCTTTATAATCTCTGTGATCAGGAGCAGCACCGGACTCTAAATATCTAAACAGGAATGAACTTCTGCGCCTGATTGGCCCCGATTTCAGCCACATACAGCGCTGCGCTCTTCAGATCCAGATCTACCAGGTGCGGTTTGACGCCTCCGGCCAGCTGGATGCTGCTGATCACCTGACACTGACCGATGATGCCCACAGGTGGAGCCTCCAGCAGACTGACCTGATTGGTGTTTAACTGAGCCACAACCATGTACTTCTGGTCCGGTGTGAGTCTGCGGGTCACAAACACACCGTTACTAGACCCCACGATACCATATTACCACAATACCTGTGTCACGATCAGTGTTGGGTGTAACTAGTTACTGTAATTTAATTACTTTTCCCTTGAAAAAGTAAAGTAAGGGATTACAATGTAATTTAATTACAGTTACTTCTTATGTAATTGAACTTAATACTGTGTATAGACTGTAGAACATTTATATACAATACAATAGTGGATTTAACCTTAAAATGCATGCTTTTTATGTACTCTTCTTACTTTAAATACTTTGGTGAGTTAATAAGAATATTGGTAACACTTTAGTGTCTAAATTAGTTGGTTATTAGCATGAATATTACTGGGATATTCGCTGTTTATTATTACTTAAAAAGCACATATTAATGTCTTATTCTGCATGAAATTATTTTAAATCCTTAATCTTACCCAATTCCTTAACAGCTACTTTACTAAGTATTAATAAGCAGTAATTAGGAGTATATTGAGGCAAAAGTCATAGTTAATAGTTAGTTAATAGTGAGAATTGGACTCTAATCTAAAGTGTGAGCAGAATAATGTAGTTATCTGTTATTTATTTGAAAGAATTAAAAGAACTGTTTCATGTCTATCCTTGTATAATTAACTTGATATAGGATTTAGAAAGTAATTAGTAATAAGTAATCAAATACTTTTTGGAGAGAGTAATTTGTACAGTAATCTAATTACACTGTTTAAGATGTAATTAGTAACTAGTAATTAATTACTTTTTTAGAATAACTTACCCAACACTGGTCACAATACAATATTATTGCGATTTTAAATATATTGCAATATATTGCAATTTATTACCTTTTTCCAACTTCAAATTATGTCCCCAAAGGAAAACTTTGGCAACATCTGTTTTAACTAAAAAGAAACATTTCTCAGTTTATTTATCTCACTTCAGTTTTATTGCTGCAGTGCAAAATAAGATGGTCAAGCAGACAAACTGACCAACACTTTCATGAAAACCTGTCATAAATGTCGTATGCACCTGGAAACTCAACTATCTGTATTACAGTCTAGTCTAGTCCAACTTAATTAAATGTAAACAGGTATGCACTGCTGTGCTAATACAGGTATTTTGAACAATGCAACTTGAACTTCTACAATAAAAGTTGTGCAGACTCTTCAGCAACTGGGGCATTTGAAAGAAAATTATTTCTGTGATGCCGGCATCTTTATTTTACTAACTTACTGCATGCTGAATGTGACCCAGCTGACCTCACCAGAAAAAAACTCACCACCACCATCTAGTGGACTGTAAAGAAATTGATTTTATTAATCTACCAAATAGTATAATAAAAGTACAGTAGATCAGTACTTGCTGTCCGTGTATCAATACAGTATTGCAGCGGAAAATATCGCGATACCATGCTGTATCAATTTTTTCCCCACCCCTAATTATTACAGCTCAAACATCCACAATACGGCCTGCAGACGGCAGGGGTTATCATACCTGACGGAGTATGGAGCATCCTCTTTAAAACAGCTGCCCCATGAGCCCAGCCAGTCACCGGTCACGGAGTTAAACACCTGGATACGCTTGTTCCCTCGGTCTGCGACCCACACCTGAACACACACGAACAGTCAACAAGAAACCTAATTCACAACCCACTTGACTGCTGTAATGCAGACAAACAGGATCTTAAACGAAAAGATCACCCAAAAATAAAATCTGCTGAAAATGTGCTCACCCTCAGTCCATTCCAAGATCACGATGAGTTTGTTTCTTCATCAGATTTGGAGAAATGTGTCGCTGCATCAGTGTCTCAGCAATGGATGCTCTGCAGTGAATGGGTGCCGTCAGAATGAGAGTCCAAACAGCTGATAAAAACATCACAATAATCCACAAGTAATCCACAGCACTCCAGTCCATCAGTTAACATCTGGAGAAGACAAAAGCTGAAACAAACCCATCATTAAGATGTTTTTTTTAAACTAAATCCATAATCCATAATAACTCTTCCTCCAGTGAAAAAGTGTTGTGGTCTGAATCAGGAGAGAAATCTGCACAGATCAAGCAGCGTTTACAAGCCAAAACAGCTCTAAACAAATATGTGGCTGGATTTTGATGTGAGAGACAACAGGAGATGCACTTTTTCACTGGAGGAAGAGTTATTATGGATTATAGACTCGTGTTTTAGCTAAAAACATCTTGATGGATTTGTTTCAGCTTTTATCTTCTCCAGATGTTAACTGATGGACTGGAGTGGTGTAGATTATTGTGATGTTTTTATCAGCCATTTGGACTCTCATTCTGACGGCACCCATTCACTGCAGAGCATCCATTGCTGAGACACTGATGCAGTGACACATTTCTACAAATCTGATGAAGAAACAAACTCATCCTGATCTTGGATGATCTGAGAGTGAGCACATTTTCATGTTGACATCATTCAGAAACACAAGTGAGGATGAACATCAACACAAACCCTCTGGTAGCTGTCGACCGCCACACTGTGAGGGATGTAGAACTGAGCGAGTCCCTGTCCTTTCTCTCCGTGCATCCACAACACCTGCAGATCTGACACACAAACAACACAAACCAACCAATGCATCGCATTCACTTCTCTGCGTAAGAATGTTTTCACCAATAAATCTGATTTTGTATTAAAATGTATTCTATATTTAAGAAATGTAAGAGCAATAAAAGTAATTGCATATTGTTTTTTCATTTGAAAATTTAAAAAAAACACTTTATACAGAGATGTGTGGGCTTGTTTTATGCAAATTAAGCATCGTTTATTACAATACTTCAAATTCATTAACTAGATTAAAACGAGGTTAAAAACAAATTCATGTGCCAATGCAGCAAGATTATTATAGTTAACTAAAATGATAAAAAAAAACAAAAAAACAAAAAACAAAATAAATGCTAACAGACATAAAATAAAAAAATATATATACATTTTTATATTATAATAAGATTATTATTTTATATTATTTCAGCTAGTTGCCAAGGCAACATTTCTCTCTCATTTAGTCTAAGCTGATGCACTTTTATAGAAAAAAATTCTATAAAAACTAATAAAAATAAGCAAAACTCACGACAACGTTACTAAAACATTTACTAAAATTAAAGTAAAAACAGAGAATGTAAAAATAAAATCTAATTCAAAATATGAATTAAAAACTAAAATATCTTGATGATGCTAAAATAACATTGTAAATTTAAATAAACAAATTTTTCATATGAAGTAAATGTGTGTAGAAATGTGTTATTAGTGAACGAGAGCCAGTGATGCTAAAATCATCATAAATGTCACCTCTGGAGAGTTTGATCAGGCGGTTGTTCATGCCGCCGTCTCCGTCCACTATGTAGATTTCTCCAGAACTGTGGACGAATATTTCAGCCGGCTGATCGAACTGGAGCGGACTGAGAGAAGATCCGGCTTTCCCAGGAGATCCCAGAACCTGCAGCAGCTTCCCTGATGGAGAATACTGCTTCACTGTGTGTCCGTACGACCCTGAAACACACACACACACACACATTACTCACACATCACACATCACACACACACACACACACACACACATTACACCACACCACACCACACCACACCACACCCACACACACACCTGAGCAGAGAAACCCACCGTTCCCCACATCCGTGATCCACACTGTCGGATCTGCAGATGCATTGGCCAGGAAAATCCCATGAGGCATTTCCAGACTGCTGGTGTTCCAGGCCTGAAGAAAGTCTCCATCTGTACTGAACACCAGCACTTTAGGGACGTTATCACCTCTCTGTCAGGAGCGCACACACACACACACACACACACACACACACACACACACGCGCACACATGCATCAAAACACACACACACACAGGAACATGAGGACTCACTTTTCTCTTGCAATTCTGCCCTTTTTCCTCAAATTGCGAATTTATTTCACAATTCTGCCCTTTTTTCCTCAAATTGCGATTTTATTTCACAATTCTCCCCTTTTTTCTCAAATTGCGAATTTATTTCACAATTCTGCCCTTTTTTCCTCAAATTGCGATTTTATTTCACAATTCTCCCCTTTTTTCTCAAATTGCGAATTTATTTCACAATTCTGCTCTTTTTTCCTCAAATTGCGAGTTTATTTCACAATTCTCCCCTTTTTTCTCAAATTGCGAATTTATTTCACAATTCTGCCCTTTTCCTCAAATTGCGATTTTATTTCACAATTCTCCCCTTTTTTCTCAAATTGCGAATTTATTTCACAATTCTGCCCTTTTTTCCTCAAATTGCGATTTTATTTCACAATTCTCCCCTTTTTCCTCAAATTGCGAATTTATTTCACAATTCTGCCCTTTTTTCCTCAAATTGCGAGTTTATTTCACAATTCTCCCCTTTTTTCTCAAATTGCGAATTTATTTCACAATTCTGCCCTTTTTTCCTCAAATTGCGAGTTTATTTCACAATTCTGCCCTTTTTTCTCAAATTGCAAGTTTATTTCGCAATTCTGCCCTTTTTTCTCAAATTGCGAGTTTATTTCACAATTCTGCCTTTTCCTCAAATTGCGAGTTTTTCACAATTCTGCTTTTTTCCTCAAATTGCGAGTTTATTTCACAATTCTCCCCTTTTTCCTCAAATTGCGAATTTATTTCACAATTCTGCCCTTTTTTCCCTCAAATTGCGAGTTTATTTCACAATTCTGCCCTTTTTTCTCAAATTGCGAATTTATTTCACAATTCTGCTTTTTTCCTCAAATTGCGAGTTTATTTCACAATTCTGCCTTTTCCTCAAATTGCGAGTTTATTTCACAATCCTGCTTTTCCTCAAATTGCGAATTTATTTCGCAATTCTGCCCTTTTTTCTCAAATTGCGAGTTTATTTCACAATTCTGCCCTTTTCCTCAAATTGCGAGTTTATTTCACAATTCTGCTCTTTTTTCCTCAAATTGCGATTTTATTTCACAATTCTCCCCTTTTTTCTCAAATTGCGAATTAATTTCACAATTCTGCTCTTTTTTCCTCAAATTGCGAGTTTCACAATTCTGCCCTTTTTTCCTCAAATTACAAGTTTATTTTGCTGTTCTGCCTTTATTTCCTCAAATTGCGAGTTTATTTCACAATTCTGCCCTTTTTTCTCAAATTGCGAGTTTATTTTGCTGTTCTGCCTTTATTTCCTCAAATTGCGAGTTTATTTCACAATTCTGCCCTTTTCCTCAAATTGCGAGTTTATTTCACAATTCTGCTCTTTTTTCCTCAAATTGCGATTTTATTTCACAATTCTCCCTTTTTCTCAAATTGTGAATTTATTTCACAATTCTGCTCTTTTTTCCTCAAATTGCGAGTTTCACAATTCTGCCCTTTTTTCCTCAAATTACAAGTTTATTTTGCTGTTCTGCCTTTATTTCCTCAAATTGCGAGTTTATTTTGCAATTCTCCCCTTTTTTCTTCAAATTGCGAGTTTATTTCACAATTCTGTCCTTTTTTCCTCAAATTACGAGTTTATTTTGCTGTTCTGCCTTTATTTCCTCAAATTGCGAGTTTATTTCGCAATTCTGCCCTTTTTTCTCAAATTGCGAGTTTAGTTCACAATTCTCCCCTTTTTTCCTCAAATTGCAATTTCATTTCACAATTCTCCCCTTTTTTCTTCAAATTGCGAGTTTATTTCGCAATTCTCCCCTTTTTTCCTCAAATTGCAATTTTATTTCACAATTCTCCCCTTTTTCTTCAAATTGCGAGTTTATTTCACAATTCTCCCCTTTTTTCCTCAAATTGCAATTTTATTTCACAATTCTCCCCTTTTTTCTTCAAATTGCGAGTTTATTTCACAATTCTTCCCTTTTTTCTCAAATTGCGAGTTTATTTCACAATTCTGTCCTTTTTTCCTCAAATTACGAGTTTATTTTGCTGTTCTGCCTTTATTTCCTCAAACTGCGAGTTTATTTCGCAATTCTGCCCTTTTTTCTCAAATTGCGAGTTTATTTCACAATTCTCCCCTTTTTTCCTCAAATTGCAATTTTATTTCACAATTCTCCCCTTTTTTCTTCAAATTGCGAGTTTATTTCACAATTCTCCCCTTTTTTCCTCAAATTGCAATTTTATTTCGCAATTCTGCCCTTTTTTCTTCAAATTGCGAGTTTATTTCGCAATTCTGCCCTTTTTCCTCAAATTACGAGTTTATTTCACAATTCTGCTCTTTTTCCTCAAATTGCGAGTTTATTTCGCAATTCTGCCCTTTTTTCTCAAATTGCGAGTTTATTTCGCAATTCTGCCCTTTTTTCTTCAAATTACGAGTTTATTTCACAATTCTGCTCTTTTTCCTCAAATTGCGAGTTTATTTCGCAATTCTGCCCTTTTTTCTCAAATTGCGAGTTTATTTCACAATTCTGCTCTTTTTTTCTCAAATTGCGAGTTTGTATCTTGCAATTTTTTTTCAGCCACAATAAAAAAAGATATTGCAACTTTTCAGTTAACATGTTGGAGTTTTGTAGAAAAGCTCATGATTGTGAGAAACAGTCCACTGCTCACTGACCTGAGCCACATACACCAGACCGGTCAGATGATTGACAGCCACGCCGAACACCTGTCCAGTGAAATACTCAGGGTGTTTGGGCCAGGAGATGTCCAGCTTATACAGCGCTCGAGCAGAAACCCTGAACTCACTCTGAGATCTGGACTCCTGAGGACAGACAACATCACAGATCATCTGCAGACACATCCAACCTTCCTTTACTGAGCCAATAACAAAAAACAACACAAAATACCGTGGACACGGTGATAATATCATGTATTTTACACATGTACTATTATATTCTTATGGTATTTATCAGTTCTTTTGGTCTACTAACAAAAAAGTACCAATATTTACCACAGCACTAGCCTGATAGTACCACAGTAATACCATGGTTTATGGACCTGTACCATGGTAGTACTATGGTATTCTTTGACATAAGACAGAAATCACTCGGTAGCACCACAGTGTTTAAACACGCTCCGCGATCCTCGCTGAACACACGCATCATGTGATGTTTCATCTCAGGTGTCCCGTGACGTTAAACACCGATGTTATAATATTTATCAATCAAACTCCACATCGATCGATCGGTCAGACTCACGTGAGAGCTGATAGAGCCGCAGATGAAGATGATGAAGAAGAGTAATGCCATGCTGACAGCGATCAAACAGCAGCAACTGCGTCTTCTCATAGAGATCGATCACAATCAATCAATCAATCAATCACAGTCCAGCGGCACTGCTCTTCCTGTTTTGATCACGTGACGCATCCTCGAACTCTTATTGGTTCACATTTGACAGCTGCGCAGCACGTCACGTGCGATCGAAAAATACAAATTAATCATTTTTCACCCCCAGGTAAACTTTAAGCATTTCATGTAAAACGACGTGATGCCATTTGATAAATGATATTAATTGTTTACA
>CM077267.1:327500-455000 GCA_039654775.1 Spinibarbus caldwelli
TGCAGCACATCCTCCCAGTGAATAGAGGAGAAGAACTTGTGCCCCATCACATCTTTGGCATCATCAGGACCGCCCCCAAGCCTGCAGCCAATCAGAAGTGTTCACAATGTCACATGATCACATCATGATGAGCTCCAGTCATATACACACACATACATATATACATATATACAGTCAAACCAAAATTTATTCAGACACCTTCAACATTTCTCACATTATCAGAGTTTATTTGCTATGGTTTAGAAAATGGTAATAAAATATGACAAGAACTCAGAGTTAAACTGTGTCAGAACAAATTAATCTCAGGCATGTGATCAGCTAGAGACAAAAAAGAAGGAAAATCTGACCAAGCCACGCCCACAAGCCACGCCCCCAGCACTTATTAAAAATATATATTTTAGCTCAGTAAAAGATATATCTTATACTGTAAGAATACTGTTGTCCTGTAAAAAAAAACAAAAACAAAAAAAAACAGCACTTAATAATCATGATAACAATATAATATAATATGTTATAATAAAGTACTATAATATATTGTAGTAAAGTATATAGTATATAGAATTGTTATTATTATTAAAGTACCTGCCAAAAGTTTGGAAACATTACAATTAATGATTCTGAAATAAATATCTTCTGCTCATCAAGGCTGAATTTATTTGATTAGAGTAAAAAAAACAAAAAACAAAAAACAAAAAAAACAGCAATATTGTGAAATATAATTACAAATTAAAAAAAGTTTTCAATTTTAATATATTATAAAATGTAATGTTATTTCTGTGATGCAAAGCAGAATTTTCTTCATCATTACTCCAGTTTTCAGTGTCGCATGATCTTTTAAAAATCATTAGAATTTATTTGACTCAAGAAACATTTCTGATTATTATCAATGTTGAAAATTTTGCTGCTTCATATTTTGTGTGGAAATGGTGATTCACGTTATTTTTCAAGATTTTTCTATATATAAAGTTTAATGAACAGCATTTATTTGCATTTATCAAATATATTAATTAAATTTGTTAATGCATTTTTTAAATAGAAATCATTTTAAATGTCTTCACTCACTTTTTTTTAAATCAATTTCATGCATGAATAAAATTATCAATTTCCCTCTCTTTTTTTAAATCTTATACAAATGTTTGAGTGGAATCATTGTTTCCACAAAAATATTAAGCAGCAAAACTGTTTTTAACATTGATAATAATGAGAAATGTTTGAGCAGCAAATCAGCATATTAGAATAATTTCTGAAGGATTGTGACACTGAAACTTCTCTTTGTAAACAACAACAGATTTATAAACGTTTCTAATGATGAATGTTGCGTTCCTAAATGCAAATTAAAGCGACTCAAACCAATCGCAGCACAGCAGCACTAACAGTGAAGCGAAACTAAAAACAGTACTGTAAAAGCAGACATGTAACACGTCAGACTACAGCCTGTTATATAATTATTACATCACAACCGTTGGGAGTTTTATGACAGCACCAGCAATCTCAAATTCTCACCGCCATTCATAGAACCTTACCGGGTCGAGTAACACGTTTCAGCGCGGATTCTACTCGTATTTGTCCTGCAGATGGCGCCGCGAGCTCGTGCAGCGCTCTCAGGATCATTCCGTCCACGATGTTTTAGAAAACAATCTCTTCCCAGTTTATTTAGGTAATAGCTCAAGGCCAATTGCACGAGTTCAGTCATCATGCAGTAACCCCCCCCCCAAACAAAAAAAACTCGGATCTACGCGAATCACATGGGTCGTCCCTCAGAGGTTGGAAAATACGGAAATCAACAAAAATAAAAATCACATCCCTACATCTTGATAATGTCAGATAACTTTGAAAGAAAGGTATGTAACAAAACATGATCAGGTCAAAGTGTCAAATCAAATTTTTGGTCCCAAATTTTACTGGTAGTCCACTGTATGAAGAATTTTTGGGTATAATGTCTCACAGTTTATTTTATATATATATATATATATATATATATATATATATATATATATATATATATATATATATATATATATAAAAGGGCTGGGTGATATAAGCAAAAATTCATATCTCGGTATTTTTCATATCTCGGTATTTTTTGGCTGATTTGCAGTATATGATATATATCTCGTTATTTTCTACGCTTTTGTATTTGGATTAAACAAACAAACAAAGTGAATGTAACCCATGGGCATATATTGTTAAAAAAGGGTTAAAAATCACATTACATTCTAACATTGCAATCTAAAAACTTAAAATAATGCTTTTAAAGCGGAAGTTAATTTACTAAAATAAAAATGAAAATTAAAAAAAGCACAGACTAATTGAGTAAAAAAGCTGTTTTGATTACCATTACAGTCACTTTACAGTGAGTGCCATCATACAAATACACTTACTTGTAGGTTTAAAATTCTACGTCACATTTATTGTCCAACTACAAATATTTCAGCAAAATGTATATTTTAGTCAGAATTATTGTGCTCCTATTTCACTGCGCTCTGTCTGTTTGGCGCACGGCGCGCTCGTTCACTGAAGTCTGTGACGTTCAGCAGAGGATCTCGAAGCAGAAGGCTCATGCCCTTCTGACAGCAAAATGGAAATATTTCCATGGCTTTCTAACATTTACAGGTGGAGAATTTACCTGTGAAATGTAAGTTATGCATTTAGGAAAACAGCACATCACAAAAAAAAAAATTAAAACAGCACGAGTCTTTGTCAGCGGCACATGCAGCCTTTCTGTCCGAGCCGTTTTAAACTCAAACTAAACTATATGCTTCTATATCTTACAAGTTTTTTTTTTTTTTTTTTAAAGCCCTTCATATAAAGTTTGTCACATGTTTAGAGCAAACTGTATTATGCACTTACTCCTCAGCAGTTCAGTCTATGTCCTCTGCTATATTTTCAGATGCACTCATTTCAAACTACTGTATATCGATATAAACGGTATTGCCTCATATCGTTTCGTTTATAAAGAATATATCAATATATCGTACAAACTCGATATATATATATAGATAGATAGATAGATAGATAGATAGATAATTTGTCATTTACTTGTCCGAGTATAAAAGTTACTTGCCTGGAGAGAATTATTATTATTATTTTTTTTTAATTGAGTTATAAATATAATTATTTATTGTAGTTATACAAAACACATTTAGTTTATTTAGTTAGATTTTTCTTTTTAAATAAAATAATAAAGTGTGATAACACTGTTATATTTTAAAATAAAAAGGGATTATTAATTACAAATATAATTATTTTATATTAAACTTAAAAATAAAATGCTAATATTTACTTCTTTTTATATATGAATTTTCAAACTTAAATTTTTTATTTTTTAATTAGTTCAATTTAATCAGACAATTAATATAATAAGACATTTGGGCTGTTACCAAACAAATGAAATCAGTATCAACAAAATTCATCTTTGCAATGCAGAGGAAACACAGAAGCTGCATCTGAAGTGGAATAGATATATTTACTCACTGTTTAATGCAGCTCTGAGGGACATGGAATGCTTTAATCTGCTGTTACAAATGAATAAATAATCTTTTGATTAATAAAACGTTGAATACTGATATTTGAAATTATTAAAAAAATGAAAAGACACTGTAAATGTGAAATTAAAACCACCAGTAGGTGGCATCAAGTCGCTGTTTATAAGTGAGTCATTGCGACTGAACCGAATCATTTAAACGGTTGATTCATTCAGGCACGAAACGCAGTCATGTTGCTCAGAGACGCAAAACAGCGCTGTGGCTGCGTTTGGAATGATTTTTGTTGGTGAAACAACAGAAACAGGAAATATGGTGTCTAAAACGTAAGTCTCTTAATGTTAACTTCTTGTTTATTGAACTGTTGCATAAAATCACATTTGTAATCATGATGGTTTTTGGAGCAAAAAAAAAAAAAAAAAGACGCTCGATCTTTGTGTGAAACTGTATGAAATTATATAAATATGTACATTTTCTGCTCCCATATCTTGAATTTTCTGATCATTCTTCATGCATTGTAATACTGAATCATGCAGTGAAAGAACGCACTCGCACGTGCGCTAGTCTAACCTAGACGACTTTACGTAATGTATGTGTGCACTCTGTAGGTGTGTTTTGTTTGATTCTTGCAATACACTCGTTAAAACAACAATTACTTGCAAACGATATATATCGCACACCCCTACAACAAAGGCTATATCATAAATAAAGGCAGTCATTACTGTTTTTGGTATTGACTTTTTCAAGTTACTTGTCTGATTGGGCAAGTAAATTTCTCTTTCACTTGCCCGACCAAAACATTCTCTTGTCCCGGACAAGCGTTAATGTCGAGCCCTGCATACATATATATGACGAGATATGAGGCTGACCTCTGTTTGGGGTCTTTCCTCAGCAGGCCGGTCAGCAGTGCTTTGGCTTCAGGCGAGAGGTTCCTGGGGAAGCGGATCTCCTCCATCACGATGAGCTCGAAGAGCCGCTCGTGGTCCTGATTGTAGAAGGGCAGGCGTCCACACATCATCTCATACATCACCACCCCCAGACCCCACCAGTCCACCGCTCGACCGTAATCATTGTCCTCCAGCACCTGAAACACAGACAGGAGCAAATCCAGATGTCACTCGTGCCATTGGCACTTCTCAACCATTCAGGACCGCATATATTAACTAAACTCATTAGAATTACAATTTACATTTTTAGATGCCTTGTTTATTAAATGCATGTACAATCAGATTTGATCCTTAAAGCATGGAACCTTTAAGGACAATGTTCTCATGTATACGTCAACTAAAGAGCATGCGTACAAACTTTCTGTGCTTACATATACACCAGTAATAATAATAATAATAATAATAATAATAATAATAATAATAATAATAATAATAATTTAACATTTGTTTATTAAAATGTGAAGATAAATAGAAAATCACAATATGCACACACACAAACATACAGTGTGCATATTGTGATCAAATCTGATTGTACATGTATTTAATAAAAAAGGCATCTAAAAATGTAAATTTTAATTCTAAAGATTTTAGTTAATATATGCGGTCTTGAGAATGACCGGATATATGACATCTGAGATGTATATATTTATATACATATACACACACACACACATATACACACACATACATATGAGTGCCATACTTCTGAACCATAAAGCAGTATGATGAACACTAATTTGGGATGCATTTAGTAACATTTTTTGTGCATATGGATGTTGTATGAACCATTTGTAGGAACATTTCAGAAATTGTCATACACATTTAGGATCATTTCATGCACATCCTTCATGCACATGAAGCCCCTGAATTCCAGAAATTTTTTTCAGGGTTCCGGATTTAAAAATATTTTCACTCATAATTTCGACCCGAGTTTGTCAAATACAAAAAAAAAAGAATATTCCTTATAAATACGCCCATGTCATTTTCAGATTTGATTCATTTCCATGCCTTTTCCAAGACTGTGTGAATCCTGGTTCTACAAAGACAAAAACAGCTGTTGAGGGGGTCAATTATAGTGAGAAATATCTTGATTTTTAGCTTATTTAATGTTTGTTTTGTCTTTTTTTAATCCATTTTAAGAGGATAGTTCACCCAAAAATGATCAGTGTGTCATTTACTCACCCATTCAAACCTGCATGACTTCAGTTAATCTTCAAAACACAAATGAAGATAATTTTAACGAAACCTGAGAGGTTGCTGTCCCTCCACATGATCCAAAAAGGTCATAAAGGCCCAAAGGTCATGTTTACTGTATGTGATTCGCTTTATGTATGTGTGTTTACATGTGAATAAATGCCTAAATGAATCAGTCGTATGTTTGAAATGACATGAGGGTGAGTAAATGATGACAGGATTTTAATGTTTGGGTGAACTATCATCATGAAGCCCCTGTTGGGCCCCTGGTCGAGAGCCGCTGCAGTAGAAGCAGCATGTGGGTCATTCAGTACCTCTGGCGCAAGGTATTCTGGGGTTCCACAGAACGTTCTCATAGTGGCCTCATCTGTGATTCCCTCCTTACAGAGACCAAAGTCTGTGATCTTTATATGTCCATCTTTATCCAGCATGAGGTTCTCCAGCTGAGTGAACAGAGAACAAACCACCAGTCAACAACTCTATTTACTTCAGCTTCACTGAAATGAATGAATGCTGATCTGAATAACGACACTACTGTTTTCCGTAGAACTACTTTAATGTTGAAAAAACTTGTTGCACCGACTGGTGCTTTTAGCTTTATAATTTGAGTTTAAGTTAATTTTTTTAAATGATTTCATGTTTCAATATTCAATTTTCTAAACAAAAAAAACATTAATACCCATTTATTACCATCAGTTATGTAATGTGGAATCAAAATATTTCTTCTAAAGCTACTAGTAATGTCTATTCAATGCTTTTCTCATTTAACAAAATAATGACTTTAAACAAACTTTTGGAATAATTTCAGTCAAAATGGACGTGCAATTAATTTGCGATTACTTCAGCTAATTTATTGGCATATCATGTAATTAATTAGATTAAATCTTTAAATGCTTGACAGCCCTATGATACAAACAAAGGTGACTTTAATTGAAATAACGACTACATTTCTAAATTGCATTACAGGCAGTGATACAATGATCTGTTGCAATGATAATACTCAATTCAATTCCATTCAATTCAAGTTTATTTGTATAGTGCTTTTCACGATACAAATCATTGCAAAGTAGCTTTGCAGAAAATTAAAGTTTCTACATTATATTTAGCACCTTTTTGACTTCCTGTTTTGAGTTTGACTTCTGTCAAGTTAATTCTTTATCATCTATTTTTAATCTTAAAATCAATTTTATACACAATTATTTTCGTTTCTATAACGTGTGAATATATCCCCTATTGTATTCTACAACAAAAACAAACAGAGCGCCTTATCACTAGTTTTATTTTGATTTCCCAAGAATGATATTATGTAAGAAAGCAAAATGAAACATAGCAACTTTCATAAGATAAAAATAAATTTAAAGCAAATTATGTTCAAATGAAATCAACCTGTTCCAAAAACAGTAAATAAAAGCAAGCACAGAGTTGTTTTGTGCGTCTGACCTTCAGGTCCCTGTAGACGACGTTCTGTGAGTGCAGATAGTCGAGAGCGGAGACGATCTCAGCACCGTAGAAGCGCGCTCTTTCCTCAGAGAAGACACGCTCTCGAGACAGATGGAAGAACAGCTGTGGACGAGAGACACGTCAGAACCACACCAGAGAGAAAACAGCAGCGTCTGACTGAAACACCATCTCATACCTCTCCACAGTTAGCATACTCCATCACAAAACACAGCCGGTCAGGGGTCTGGAAGGCGTACTTAAGAGTCTGAAACACAACAGAGGGCCGTCAGACATACAGAGATATTCATATATGTGACATTAACATTAGGGATGTAACAATTCACTCAACTCACGATTCAATTCACAATTCGATTTTCTCACAATTTTTAGCAAAATGAGATTGAAGACATTACACAGTAAATGAAAAGGTGTCCTTTTATTAGGCTATTGCTGCACGTTTCTTTGCGAAATTTAAATAACAAAACTAAACTGAAATTTTAAAACAAACCACAGATCAAATAAGTTACACAAAGAAATCTCTTCATATAAACAAACCAAGGCTTTGTCTGTGCTCTTTCCATTTAAAATTAGAGGCAACCACTGCATTTTAATCATGATGCAAACAAAGATGCTGCATACAAGCAGCATGAGCAGTTTTTAATCTAAATTAGACTGTATCATTTCGAAATTTGAAGCAAAAACAATGGTCTGACATTAGTTTTGTGAAACTATACTACATAAAACATATCTGAACGAAACAGCAGACGAGCTGAATGAGACAGATTCACTCTCTGCCAGCAGGTGGTGCTTATAAACAGCAATGATGCCGTGTTTCCTGGGTTACCGCTGTAAACAAAGCGCTTATGAACAGCAATGATGGTGTTTCCTGGGTACCGCTGTAAACAAAATGCTTAAGAACAGCAATGACAGTGTTTCCTGGGTTACCACTGTAAACAAAGCGCTTATGAACAGCAATGATACAGTGTTTCCTTTGTTACCGCTGTAAACAAAGCGCTTATGAACAGCAATGATAGTGTTCCATGGTTACCGCTTTAAACAAAGCGCTTATGAACAGCAATGACACAGCGTTTCCTGGGTTAACGCTGTAAACAAAATGCTTATGAACAGCAATGACAGTGTTTCCTGGGTTACCACTGTAAACAAAGCGCTTATGAACAGCAATGATACAGTGTTTCCCAGGTTACCGCTGTAAACAAAGCACTTATGAACAACAGTGATACAGTGTTTCCATGGTTACCGCTGTAAACAAAGCGCTTATGAACAGCAATGATACAGTGTTTCCTAGGTTACCGCTGTAAACAAAGCGCTTATGAACAACAGTGATACAGTGTTTCCTTGGTTACCGCTGTAAACAAAACGCTTATGAACAGCAATGATACAGTGTTTCCTAGGTTACCGCTGTAAACAAAGCGCTTATGAACAACAGTGATACAGTGTTTCCTTGGTTACCGCTAGTGGTGCAACGGATCGCAAAACTCACGGTTCGGATCATACTATGGATTTTGAGTCACGGATCGGATCATTTTTCGGATCAGCAAAAAAAAAAAAAAAAATTGCTTTTCATTTATTACTAAAAGCTTACTTTACATATACCTTAACTTAACTAATAAAGTCAGTAATACAACAAGAACAACTGCACAAATTACAAGCACAGATGAACAGCCTACAATATAAAATTATAGGCTAAAATTATAGGCTATATAAAGAAAGTAACAGTAGTATTCAGGTGCAGAAATGTAATTATTAAGTGTAAAACAACATAATAATGCTTACTGCGTAAGTTAAATACAGATTAATCTTTGTTAAAGCTGTGGTGTTGTTTGATTAGCAGACCAGACAGAAGTAGGTATTTCTAGGCTGCTGCCTCTTTAAGACTAAATGCACGGACCTAATACTGACACACATTCTGTTTCTTTCTTAGTCAGCTGTATATGTTAACTTAAGACATGGACATAACCTACTGTGTTTACCAGAATACTTGCCAAAACGGGTATTTTCACATAACTTTGTGTGTATGTATCCATCCGTTGAGGTGTTATCTGAAACGCGGAGTCTGAATCGCGCCGCTCTCTCTATATCTGTCTCTCTCTCTCTCTGCGCGCTTCGGGTGTGTGCGCAGCGGCTGAGCACGGAAAACGGCGCGCGAGTCCCGATTCAACTTCTCCTTCATCTGAATGGTCTGAAATTGCTTCATTGTGTAAATTGGCAAGACAAAGTACGTGCAAATGATAACTTTCACTCTATGATGGTTGAATTTAACAGTTAATCCGCGAATCGCATGCGTGCCGAACCGTGGGGACTGGTCCGTACGGATCACGGATCATCTACGATCCGTTGCACCCCTAGTTACCGCTGTAAACAGAGCTGCGCTTATGAACAACGATACAGTGTTTCCTGGGATACCGCTGTAAACAAAGCATAGCTGCGCTTATGAACAATATTTTAATATGCATCGTTCAGAGGCAAGATGAAAAGAAAATACCACAAACCTTTCTAAAGACAGTCAGTTCCCCTCAGAGATACATTCATATAAACTCCTACTCCAATTGTATCGCGATTTGTTTGGCATCTTAACTGATTTGAATTGTCACATATTTGAATCAATTTTCAACCGGTTCGCGGTTAATTGTTACATCCCTACTTAAGACACACACACACACACACACACACTGACCGTCAGGAAGGGGTGTCTAGTGTTCTGCAGCACTCGACTCTCTGTAACCGTATGTGCCACTTCATCCTAAACACACATAAACACAACTTCAAAACAGATCAATCAAGCTCAGGTCTGATCACTGTGATTATATGGACTAATATGTCAATAAATAGCAATAATGCATATCATGCTAAACATTTATTACATCAAGAGACACTCAGAGACTAAGTGATGAGTGATGGCGCAAATGAACTGTTGAATTAGACTTGAATGATTCATTGTAACAGACAGTTTGAACAGATTCACAGAACTGAACTTGACCACTTAAGCAAAAGTAACAAGTCACTTTCAAAGACAGTTCACTAGATCACAGGATGATTATGATAATTTAAAACTATGCTAAAATGAAAAAAATATTAGATGAAAAACTTGTTTCCTTAACTAACTGAAATGCACTAAAATTTCGCTGGGAACAATAAAATTATTAACGAGGAAAATATTCTAAAAATGAACTAAAAATAAAAATAAATTTAATATGAAAACTGAAAATATAAAACAAACTATTAATAAAAACTATAATATATTGTGAACATTTATAGGGATTTCAGTGTTAAAAATATTCTATTTATGTATTTTACTAATATTAAAAGGAACTAATAAAAATGACAAGCACATAAATTAAAAATAAAACAAATTAACATGGAAACTGAAAATATAACTGAAACCTAATTCAAACTATTAATAAAACTACAATATTGTATTGTGAACATCTATAGGGATTTTAGTGTTAAAATATTCTATTTATGTATTTTTTTACTAATATTAAAAGAAACTAATAAAAATGACAAAAGCACTTAAAATGACTAAAAATTAAACTAAATTTAACATGAAAATTGAAAATATAAAACTAAAACCTAATTCAAACTATTAATAAAAACTATAATATCATATTGTAAACATTTAAAGGGATCTTTTTAGTGTTAAAAACATTCAATATGTATTTTTTTTTCTTTCTTAAATTAACCTTCCCTGAGACTACAAAAGGAAACACGCCACCCTGGCTAAATCTGGCACATTTTACACTGATTTTGTGTACTGTTAATGCGTAGTGTCTCTGATTAAATGAATGAATGAATATAAATAACACTACATTTTCTGAAATACTGAAATCTCAAAACCAGCTTCCAATCTCATTTCAATAATTGTCTGTGTATATATTCCGTCTTTGACTTAACTCACCAACTCTAACAGTGTTTTACCTAGTTACAGGTCAGTTAGTAAAGAGTCTGTCACCTTAGCGATGATGACTTCCTTCCGCAGGATCTTCATGGCGTAGTACATCCCTGAGGCTTTCTCTCGCACCAGAATCACCTTCCCAAACGTGCCTTTACCCAGCAGCTTCAGGTAATCAAAGTCATTCATCGTCTAAGAGCACAAACCACCATCATCATCACCACCATCATCATCATCATCATCATCATCATCATCATCATCATCATCATCATAAGTAGGGTTGGGAATCGAAAACCAATTCCAATTCCAGAATCGGATACTTGTTGTAAAATTAAAATTGATTCCACCCATCAATTCCTGTGTGCGCATCTTTTTTTAAGGTGGTGAAAAGGGGCTGTTAAAAATGTATTTGTTTTTTAATCATTCATAAGAGATTCATTCAAAAACACTGATTCATCCAGTAATGAAACAAGTAAATCTTGAGTGAGTCATTGAATCATTCCATTCATAAATTCCATGAGATTGTTTAATTGTCTAATATTTTTTCTTCAGAATTGTGAGACAACTAAAACCTCCATTAAAAAAACCAAACAACAACAACAACAACAACAACAACAAAAGTCTCAATTTATCCAGAATGGTGCAGCTCTATTTTGCACACAAACAGCCAGTTTTTATGTAGCCGGCTGATTTTTGTTCATGGTATTCAGCAGCAATTAAATGTTTTGCAAAAAGAGACACAGAATAAATATGTTTGATATCTAAACGTTTGACTTCATTTTTAACCACACTTGAATCGAAACTGGGAATCAATAAGAACAGAAACCAACAAGCAGAATTGGAATTGATCAAATTCAAACGATACCCAATTCTACACATCAGTACAAACCGCTGATTGATTTCTACACTCGTTAACAGTGATCAGCAGAGAGACGCACCACTCTGGAGCTGGATTTGGACAGAGACACCTCCATGTCATCCAGACCGCTGATGTCACCAGGAGAGCTGTACTTGATCTCCATTGGTTCATCTGCTTCTCGCGCCTGCAGCCCATTGGCCACGGCCTGGATCGCACGCATCCACTCGTCCCTTCAGAGAGTTATAACCAGTCAGACTGAGATACAGTCATTTACCATGGTGAAGACATGAGTAAGAACACAACAACAGAGTAAAGCGCTCAGATTCAAGAGCGCAACAGTTGTTTCCAGAAGTATAAAACTGATTTGTAACAATAACCTATGAAGTGTTAATGAGTGATGAGGTTGTTAATCAATGGTTTATGCTTTTGTTTAAGGTGTCAGTCCACATCATTTTAACTGGTTTTAAAATAGTTGTTTAACAACAGAATTCCCACATACACGCAAAAGTGTCAAAATGCAGCGCTTAGTGATTATTCACGTAAACCCTCGTCAGTTATGTAACAAATGAATGTAAAGAGTTGAGAATGAAAATACAAATGTAACAGTAAATTGGATCCGTGCAGCTCTTAAAATGACAGCGGGCTAATATTCCTGCTGCCGACTGTGTGCTTAATATTAATCAAACAAGAAATGACAAAGACAGAATCACTCACTGCTCTTGACTGAAGGACTTTTGTAACTTTTGCAAGACACAAAGAAAATTTAATTCTTACAGTGAAGACTATGCTGTTTTATTTTACATTTGATTAGCTTATTCATTTCTGTAATAGGCTGTTATCTGAATACTTTGCTTTTTTATTACTGACAGTTTAATTATTTTCAATAATTTTGTTTGTTTGTTTTACTAATTAGTTACCCTAGTATTCTGCTGTGGTATTGACAATTGTGAAATTTTGCTTTATCTTTAAATAAATCACTCATATAAAGTTGTCATATGGCCCACTAATAATCATGTTAAATAATCGTGATTACAATATTGACCAAAATAATCGTGATTATGATTTTTGCCATAATCGAGCAGCCCTAATATATAAAACACACACTTCTATTCAAAAGTTTGGAATCAGTAAGATTTTTAATGTTTTTAATAGTCTTTCATGCTCATCAAGGCTGTATTTATTTGATCAAAAATACAGAAAAAAAAACCCCAGTAATATTGACTGGATTATATTGTAATATAATCCAGTCTGCACGTCTTATCGCGTTTAAACAAAGCTGTCGTTGTTTTTTTGTCTTGCAGTGGCAGCAGGCTCCAATTTGAAGTTTTATGGCATACCTGCTGCCACTGCGAGACAAAAAAACGACGACAGCTTTGTTTAAACGCGATAAGACGTGCGGACTGGACAGAAACGATGCTTGTGTTTGCAGTGCACACTTCTTATCAGAAAAGGTTAAATAAAGTATTATCTTTTGTTGTTATGGATTATGGTTTGTGTTACATGTCTAAAGATTTCTTATGCATCTCAGGACTATGTCATGTATGAAATAATGTCTGTGTGCATTTATATGCTTAATCATCTGTAATATACATTATTGTGATTGATAGTGACTGTAATTTTTAAGAACTTGGAAAGAAAGAATAATCAAACAGAGTTCAAAATTAGTTTCTGGAATTTTTATTTCTAGAAAATATTCACATCTTACTTTAAATGTACTGTAGCTATGTAAAGTATTGTAAAGGTACTGTAATGTCACCGTAAACTTAACTTACATCATTTACAGGATGTATATACTTTAAAATAACTATTTGGCCATGATACATACATCTTCAAATAATATATCCATCACATTGAATGTTTAACTAAAACAAGCTAACAAACTTCATAGCTAGCGTTAGTGAAGCGGTCAGGGGAATCTTTCTGCCTCCAGCTAAGCTCCGCCCACAGAAAAACATCACAATGTTTACTAACAGAAAAAGGGTCTATATGCTGATTTATTATCAGTGTTTTACTGCTTAATATTTTTTGGAACCTGTGATACTTTTTTCTTTGATTCTTTGATGAATAAAAAGTTAAAAAGAACAGCAATTATTCAAAATAGAAATCTTTTCTAACAATAAAAGTCTTTATCACTTTTTATCCATGTAACACATATTTGCTGAATAAAAGTATTAATTTCTTAAAAAAATAAAAAATAAAAAAAATTTACTGAGCATAAACTTTTGAATAGTAGTGTATATATTGTAACACAAAATTTCTATTTTGAATAAGCACTGTTCTTTTTAACTTTTTATATCATCAAAGAATCCTGAAACAAGTATCACAGGTCCCAAAAAATATGAAGCAGCACAACGGTTTCCAACACTGATTATAAATCAGAATATTAGAATGATTTCTGAAGGATCATGTGACACTGAAGACTGGAGTAATGATGCTGAAAAATCAGCTTTGATCACAGAAATAAATTATATTTTAAAGTATATGAAAATAAAAAAAACTTTGATTGCAATAATATTTCACAAAATTACAGTTTTTTTCTGTATTTTTGATCAAATAGATACAGCCTTGATGAGCATAAGAAACTTCTTTAAAAAACATTAAAAATCTTACTGATCACAAACTTTTGAAGAGCAGTGTATATTTTTATATATTGCAGCAATTGTAGTTCTCTCCCTCATTAAAGCTGTTCATTAAAGTCTACAGTCTTGTATCTTTGTCTTTTTGTTTGATTTTCCAATGCATTTTGAATGCATTGGAAAAATCAAACAAAATACATTTCCAAATGCTCTCTCTTCAGCTCAGCATCAGTGTTTTTAAAGGCATCTCATCCGTGTGTGTGTGTGATGAAGCTGAGGTTCACCTCTCCTCGCTGCTCTCCACGTGGAAGGTTCTCTCGATGACGCTCGTCCACTGCAGGCAACGGATCATGAAGGTGTTTGGCCGCGGACGCTCAGTCTTCATCAGCTGACACTCTGAGAAACACACGACCCTTTAACACACACACACTCATCCACATGTATGACCCTTGATCACAAAAACAGTTAAGTCATAAACCACTATTTTTGAAATTGAGATTTATTCATCTGAAAGCTGAATAAATAAACTTTCCATTGTTGTATGGTTTGTTACGATAATATTTGGCTGAGATACAACTATTTGAAAATTTGGAATCTGAAAAATCTGAAAATGCAAAAAAATCTAAATATTGAGAAAATCGGCTTTAAATTTGTCCAAATGAAGTTCTTAGCAATGCATATTACTAATCAAAAATTAAGTTTTGATATGTTTACGGTAGGAAATTTACAAAATATCTTCATGGAACATGATCTTTACTTAATATCCTAATGATTTTTGGCATAAAAGAAAAATGGATAATTTTGACCCTTACAATGTATTGTTGGCTGTTGCTACAAATATACCTGTGCTACTTATGACTGCTTTTGTGCTGCAGGGTCACATATAACAGCGTCTCCAGCAGAACTCACCTTCCACAGAGAAGTTATTGAGTGGAGCTGAGCTCTGATCCGTCAGATCCGGCTTCTCCTTGTAGCCCATGAAGGATCCATCACTCTTCAGAATGAAGTAGCGCGGCCTCCATGTCTTTATGTACTCACCTATGCATCACACACACACACACACACACACACACACACACACACACACACACATCAGGAACATGACGTCACACACACACACACACACACACACATCAGCAACATAACGTCACACACCCCCCACACTCACAAATACACACACCTCCCTCACTCACTCACAAACACACACACCCCCCCACATTCACACTCATAAACACACACACACCACACACACACATCAGCAACTTGAGGTTACACACACACACCCACAAACACCCCCCCCACACTCACCCCACTCACGCACACCAACATGACATCTCTCACAAACACACCCCCCCCACACTCACACAAACCCCTCACGCACACCAACATGACATCTCTCACAAACACACCCCCCACACACTCACACACACCCCTCACACACCCCACAAACACACCCCCCCCACACACACACACCCCACTCACACACACCAACATGACATCTCTCACAAACACCCCCCCCACACTCACCCCACTCACGCACACCAACATGACATCTCTCACAAACACACCCCCCCCACACTCACACACACCCCTCACGCACACCAACATGACATCTCTCACAAACACACCCCCCACACACTCACACACACCCCTCACACACCCCACAAACACACCCCCCCCACACACACACACCCCACTCACACACACCAACATGACATCTCTCACAAACACACCCCCCACACACTCACACACACCCCTCACACACCCCACAAACACCCCCCCCCACACACACACACCCCACTCACACACACCAACATGACATCTCTCACAAACACCCCCCCCACACTCACCCCACTCACGCACACCAACATGACATCTCTCACAAACACCCCCCCCCACACTCACACTCACCCCTCACGCACACCAACATGACATCTCACAAACACCCCCCCCCCACACACACCCCTCACGCACACCAACATGACATCTCTCACAAACACCCCCCCCCACACACTCACACTCACCCCTCACGCACACCAACATGACATCTCTCACAAACACCCCCCCCACACTCACACTCACACACACCCCTCACGCACACCAACATGACATCTCACAAACACACCCCCCACACTCACACACACCCCTCACGCACACCAACATGACATCTCTCACAAACACACCCCCCACACACTCACACACACCCCTCACACACCCCACAAACACACCCCCCCACACACACACACCCCACTCACACACACCAACATGACATCTCACAAACAGCCCCCCCCACACTCTCACACACCCCACTCACGCACACCAACATGACATCTCACAAACACCCCCCCCCACACTCACACACACCCCTCACGCACACCAACATGACATCTCACAAACACCCCCCCCCACACTCACACACACCCCTCACACACCCCACAAACACACCCCCCCCACACACACACACCCCACTCACACACACCATGACATCTCTCACAAACACCCCCCCCACACTCACACACACCCCACTCACGCACACCAACATGACATCTCTCACAAACACACCCCCCACACACTCACACACACCCCTCACACACCCCACAAACACACCCCCCCCACACACACACACCCCACTCACACACACCAACATGACATCTCTCACAAACACCCCCCCCACACTCACACACACCCCACTCACGCACACCAACATGACATCTCTCACAAACACACCCCCCACACACTCACACACACCCCTCACACACCCCACAAACACACCCCCCCCACACACCCCACTCACGCACACCAACATGACATCTCTCACAAACACACCCCCCACACACTCACACACACCCCTCACACACCCCACAAACACACCCCCCCCCACACACTCACACACACACACCAACATGACATCTCTCTCTCACACACACTGCAGCAAACAGCGCAGGAATCCACTGTACCTCGTTTATAGAGCCAGCCTTCCTTCACCACACTGACCTCCGTCATGATGGGCGGGGCTTGAGGATGATTGACACACAGCACCTTCAACTACTGCACAACCAAATCAACCACATCAGACACACTGATCTACAGGACAAACTGAGGTTTTTAAAAGAGGTTAAAACATAAAATATTATCATTCAAAAACCTGGTTTATATCAGTGTTTGAATATATATTTTAAAATCTCTGCTTTGCATTAATCAAAACTTTTTCTTTTAATTTAAATCAAACTATTTAAACAGTTAGACTTATGAAATATAAATAAAAAGCATTTATATAAAGGCTTTAATATATAAACATTTAAAAACTTGTTTTATGTCAGTTTCAGAATATTTAACATTTCTTTAACATCTTTGCTTTGGATTTACCAGAATTTGAGATTAAAAATAAACTTTTTAAAAGAGTTAAACATTACAAAATATTACAAAAAAATCTTAGTTTATGTTAGTGTCGGAAAATTTAATCTCTCTTTAACATCTTTGATTTGGATTGACCCAATTTTTTAAATAAAACATTTTAATTACAAACAAACTCTTTGAAAGCCGTAAAACCTATTAAATATCACAAAATAAATTAGTTTATATGAGTGTCATAATATTTAATCTCTTTTTAACATTAGAAAAGGGGACGTCTTAGGTTCATTTAGTTTTGTCGTGGGAAAGTCATATTATGTCGTGGCCTCGAGATGCTATGTTGAGGGAACGACATATTTTTCTTGTGGCCACGAGTTTAATGCGTAAACAAACCTACGTGACCATAGCAACCCGGGATTATCAGAGATGGATAAATTTTTATTAACATTAAACATTTCATTTAATATTTGTATATTATTATTAAATTAAATTGTTAGGGCTATATTTTTATATTTCACATAAATATAATATTTTATTATTTCCTCTTTCAATTCGTGTATCGCTTTACCTAATTAGCGTTCTGTATAATTTGTATTTGCTACCATATATTTTGCAAATACTGTAAACGCCTGACAATTATGCCAATACTTATGTAAGCTATTTATGCCCATGTGTGATGATAAATGAGCGTGTTGTGTTTATTTACAAATGAAACTATGTGAATGATTCATTCCTCAACAAACACTAGGCAGTAAGTAGGCTATAATATTTATAATTATTAATGCACAGAAATAAAATGAAATATATGTTAAATTCAACCTTTAAACTGCATTTTCAGTAAGCTATAAATTCCAGTCAGAATAATCAAAGCTTTATTGGCATGTCAAGCATTTACAGTAGGCTTATTTACAAAACTAGTCAGAACATTATGTAAAGAGATCGAAATGAAAGGAAAAAACTAATATAAAATATGATAATAGGCTAATAATAATAATAATAATAATAATAATAATAATAAAAAATAAGCTAGTAGGCCTAATAATATACAAATATTATGGAAAAAGACGATCAGTTAATGGACACAGCTAGCAAGACTGTGGGATGGATAAAAATGTTTTCTTGTAGGCCTATTTTATTTTATGTATTTTATGTAACATTTATTCATGATAAACTTAATTTGAATGCTGTTCACATCACGTGCAATAGCCTACAGTCCGGTAGCTTATGGTTAATATAATTTATGTAATAATTTCTATAATAACTAATAGGCCAATTATAATAATTTCTTAATTCAAAATCAAATATTAATGAATCAATCTCTGATAATCCCGGGTTGCTATGGTCACGTAGGTTTGTTTACGCATTAAACTTGTGGCCACGAGAAAAATATGTCGTTCCCTCAACATAAGAAGTCGTGGCCACAAGAAATGGATGTTGTTCCCTCAACATAGCATCTCGAGGCCACGACTTCACGTCGCATGGCCACGACATAAGGATGTCGTTACCTCGACAAAACGATCTCGTGGCCACATCATATCATTTACATTACATTTAGTCATTTAGCAGACGCTTTTATCCAAAGCGACTTAAAAATGAGGACAATAAAAAGACGACAGATAGATAAAATAGAAAGAGAATAGAGAGAGCTAGAGTTAGAGGGTCAAATAGAGATGGAAGAGATGTGTTTTTAGCCGTTTCTTGAAGATGGCTAAGGACTCAGCTGCTGGGATTGAGTTGGGCAGGTCATTCCACCAAATGGGAACAGTTAATGAATAAGTCAGTGAAAGTGATTTTGTGCCTCTTTGGGATGAACAATAATGCGGCATTCACTTGCAGAACACAAGCTCCTAGAGGGCACATAGGTCTGAAGTACTGAATTTAGTTAAAGGGGTGCAGAGCCAAAGGTGCTTTTGTAGGCAGACATTAATGCCTTGAATTTTATGCGATCAGCTATTGGTAGCCAGTGCAAATTGATGAACAGAGGTGTGACGTGCGTTCTTTTCTGCTCATTAAAGATTAATCTTGCAGCGGCATTTTGGATTAATTGTAGAGGTTTGATGGAATTGGCTGGAAGACCTGCCAAGAGAGCATTGCAATAGTCAAGTCTGGACAGAACAAGAGCTTGAACAAGGAGTTGTGTTGAATGTTCTGAAAGGAAGGGCCTGATCTTCCTAATATTATATAAAGCAAATCTGCAGGACCGGGCAGTTTTAGCAATGTGGTCTGAGAAATTCAGCTTATCATCAATCACAACTCCAAGGTTTCTGGCTGTTTTATGGAGTTATGGATGATGAGCCTAATTGGAAGGTGAAATTGTGATGAAGTGATGGGTTTGCTGAAACTACAAGCAGTTCTGTATTAGCTAGGTTGAGTTGAAGGTGACGGTCCTTCATCCAGCAAGAAATGTCTTTTAGACATGTTGAGATGCGAGCAGCTATCGTCGGATCATCAGGATGGAATGAGAAGTAGAGTTGAGTGTCATCAGCATAGCAGTGATATGAAAAGCCATGTTTCTAAATGACAGAACCTAGTGATGTCATGTAGACAGAGAAGTGGTCCAAGAACTGAGCCCTGAGGCACCCCAGTAGCTAGATATTGCGACTTGGATACTTCACCTTTCCAAGATACCTTGAAGGACCTATCTGAGGGGTAAGACTCAAACCACTGGAGTGCGGTTCCTGAGATGCCCTTTCTCAATAGGGTTGACAGGAGGATCTGGTGGTTGACTGTATCAAAAGCAGTGGATAGATCCAGCAAGATAAGCAATGAAGACTTGGAAGCTGCTCTGGCAAGTCTTAGGGCTTCAACAACTGAGAGCAAGGCAGTTTCGGTTGAATGTCCACTTCTGAAGGCAGATTGGTTGCTGTCCAGGAGGTTGTTCTGTGTGAGAAAGGCAGAGACTTGGTTGAACAACTCGTTCAAGTGTTTTTGCAATGAAAGATAGAAGGGAAACCGGTCTATAGTTCACTAAAAGAGTTGGGTTAAGATTGGGATTCTTAAGAAGTGGGGTTATATAAGCCTGTTTAAAAGCTGAAGGAAAAACTCCAGTGTGAAGGGATGTGTTAACGATGTGAGTGAGTGCAGGTACAACTGCAGGAGAAATGGCTTGAAGGAGATGAGATGGAATAGGATCAAGCGGACAAGTAGTAGGATGACTGGAAAGGATGAGTTTAGAGACTTCTGCCTCAGAGAGTGAAGAGAAGGATCTCATTCCCACGAGTTAATGACGTTCCCACAAATTAATATCTCGTGGCCACGTCATATTATCACTTTCCCACGAGTTAATATGTCGTGGCCACGACAAAACTAAGTGAACCGAAGACGTCCCCTCGCGGTCACCGTAGAAAATACATTTTTAAAATATTTAATTAAAAATAATCTTTTTAAAAAGAGTTAAAACTTACAAAATGTTACTTAAAAAATATAGTTTATATCAACGTCAGAATATTTAATCTCTCTTAACATTTTGATTCGGATTGATCAGATTTTTTAATAATTTTAAAAACTTATATTAGTTTATATTAGTGTCTGTTAATATTTAATCATTCTTAACATCTATGCTTTGCACTGATCACAAAATATTTTAAATATGACTTTTTTTTGTGATTTAACTCACAAATGTGAGTTAAATTTTTATAAAATATTACAAAACAAACTTGGTTTATATTATTGTGAGAATATTTAAAGTCCGTGTAAAGCCAATTCTGAGAATTGTTTGTAAACGCATTATAAATGTTAGAAATGCATTGCTGAAACATGTTACAAAGACTGTGAACTATATAGTACATAATGGTGGATAAATACCATTAAACAGTTTTTCACCATTTTCGTGATCAGGATTTTTTGGACGGGGCTAAATCGGGACTCGATGATGCAATGGAGCCACCGAGCACCGCCCCTCCCGCAACACTATAAGGGCTGTGTTCGACTTGAAGCAGCACTGACTGCACAGACCGCCCGCTGTGTGACATCAAAGTACAGTGAGAGCTACAGAGAGCAGACGCTCATTATGCTTTTGAATCGCTCTCGCGGTGCTTTGATGTCAAACACTGATCGTTCTGCGCAGCACGGCTTCAAGTTAAACACACCTAATAACTAGAACGCATAAGCATCAGTGGTTCATCCGCTCAATCACGAGTTACTGTTATTACCGTTAGTTACTACAGCCTACAGTTTGCTATCTAGCTATGCCTCGTCACGTTAATACGTGGTTGCGATAATTTACAAAACAACTGAGCTCGGTCTCATTTAAATTAAGCTGCTAGAGGAAGACAGCTGAGAGAGACGGCAGCTTTGCCGCAAGTGGGCGTGGTTTCAGCGCCGTCAGTGGACACGCCCCCAGCGTTTGAGAGCAGAGAATATGGCTTATTTTTTCATGATTTTGATACCTTATTTTATTTACTTGGTGTTTTTTTTTTTTTAGTATTCAAATTTGGCTGGGTGGTTAATAACACATTTTTCTGTGGTGTGACAAACTCAGAACACACATTTAATATTGACTTTACACGGACTTTAAGCTCTCTTTAACATCATCTTTGGCTTGATCAAATATTATTTTCTAATTAAAAATGAACTTTTGAAAAAGATTTTTAACATTTTGCTTTGGACCGATCTGAAGTTTTTTAATTAACTTCAATAATTTAATTAAATTCTTAAAAGAGGTAACTTAAAATATTATCTTAAAAACTTGGTTTATATTAGTGTCAGTTAATATTTAGTCTTTCTTTAACATCTATGTTTTGTATTGATTATAAAATAATTTAAATGAGACTTTTTGGTTAAAAAAAAAAAAAAAAAAAAAAAAAGTGTTAAATTTTATAAAATACTAACAAACATGGTTTATATCAATGACAGAATATTTAATCTCTCATTAAGCAATCATATTTGCTTTGGATTGATCAGATTTTCTTTTAATTAAAAGAGTTAAAACTTAAAAAAATGTTAATCTTTTTAATATTTTGCTTTAGACTTATCTGAAGTATTTTAATTAACTTTTTAAATAATTTAATAAAGTTCTTAAAAGAGGTAACTTAAAATATCGTTTTAAAAACTTGGTGTTAGAATACCTAGTCTTTCTTTAACATCTATGCTTTGTATTGATCATAAAATATTTTAGATAAGACTATTTTATAAATAAATTGTGTTAAATCTTATAAAATATTATAAAACAAACTTGGTTTATGTCAATGTCAGATTATTTAATCTCTCATTAATCTTTTGCTTTGGACTGATCTGAAGTTTTTTAATTAGCTTTTTAAATAATTTAATAAACTTCTTAAAAGAGGTAACTTAAAATATCATTTTAAAAACTTGGTGTTCTTTCTTTAACATCTATGCTTTGTATTGATAAAATATTTTAAATAAGACTTTTTGGTAAAAAAAAAAAAGTTAAATCTTATAAAATATTATAAAACTTGATTTATATCAAAGTCAGAATATTTAATCTATCTTTAATATTTTGCATTGGATTGATCAGATTTTTTTTTTTTTAATTAAAAGAGTTAAAACTTAGAAAATATTTATTTTTAAAATACGGGGTTTATATTATTGTCTATATATTATTTTCAAATTAAAAATGAACTTTTGAAAAAGAGTTAAAACTTCTAAAACATTCTAAAAAGCTACAGGGGCGTTGTACTGTGGTAATATCATCTGGTACTAAATGATCACCATATTCAAATACTATGATATTTACATGGCACTTGACACTATATCAAGTTACTGGCACGGTAAATGCCCAAACACTATGATATTACCATAGTACAGTTAAAAAAAACACGGTATTCGCGACCATTTAGCGTAAACCGAATAACTGGCACCATTATAATGAGCTAAAACACAAGAAATCGCGTCCTTTAGAAGTTTGTGGTGAAAATCTCCAGATGAAGGTTTAGTTAGTTAACGTTAGTCGTGTGAAGCTGTAGTTAGTTGAAGCTAAGCTAACTTACCTGAACAAACTAACACAACACTGAACACTGAACTTTGAGCTTCAGCAAGCGAGCTGACTTTAATCGACACGGACCAAAAAATCGCTCTTGTTCTGAAATTATTCACATATTATGTCTGATTTTAAAGTGAAACACACTGGTTAAATGAGTTAATTAGTGATTTATCCAAACTACCTGTTTACTGTCAGTGTTGAGCAGTTGTTTACCACACAAACTGTCGGTTAACCATCGCTCCGCTCGTATTGTGATTAAACACGAGCAGAAAGACGGCTGTCTCACCGCATTTATCGCGTCTTGATCCGAATCGAGTGAAAATTCAACACGCTTTTGCGCGACTGACTCCAGCGTTCAGAGTTCAGCACGCTTCGCTTGACGCAGAGTGACGTCACCGCGCCGCGCCCCGCCCCCTCCGCTCGCTGATCTGCGGTCAGTTTGGCGCGCTTCGCCGCTGTGGCGGGAGTAAGAAAGAGGCGGAGTCACTGATCCAGGATCAGCTTTATTTATTTATCTGCACTCAAAAGCGCTGCATAGCGGACCTCTTTTACTGTAAAACAAACAAACTACTCGCATTACACACACTCTCTGCTCATAAAAGTACTTTGGCGGTACCATGGTAATACTACAGTACTTTTCTGTTAATGACATTCAAACAACATTAATAGATGATGTTCCTCATATTCATGATTCAGAGCTTCCCTGAGACTCGCTTCAATCATATGATCATACAACATCT
Organism: Spinibarbus caldwelli; assembly: GCA_039654775.1. Classification (NCBI taxonomy): domain Eukaryota; kingdom Metazoa; phylum Chordata; class Actinopteri; order Cypriniformes; family Cyprinidae; genus Spinibarbus; species Spinibarbus caldwelli. The sequence goes on from CM077267.1 coordinate 351,941, forward strand.
GAACAAACACTCTTTCAGGTGCCATGGACCCCAAATATGATCATCCTGGTGCAACGGGCCCCGATAATTGCGAAAAACTATTATAAATATACATATAATGTTATTTGGAAAATTCTTATTTAATTAAAATTATTTCTATCAACTTTTTAAAATTCAGATTATTTGCTTTAAAGCCAATTTATTTTAGTCTTTTTTTTCTCTCCAATTTTTTAAAATCTTATTTTAAATTTTAAATTTATTTTTAATAATACATTATTTTTTGATCACTAGAATACTGTACCGTTAGATTTATTTAAATCACATTTTTAAATTCAGTTTAATCAACTTTTTATTTTATTCAATTTATTAGTTTTTAATCCAATTTATGTTACATTTTTTATTTAAAACTGTTTTTAAACCTATTTATTTTAATTAACTTTTTTATTTTATTCAAATTAATTATTTTTAAATCAATTTATTGTAATCAACGTTTTATTTTATTCAGATGATTTATTTTTAAAACAATTTATTTTAATCAATTTTTAAATTCAATTTATTTTAATCAACTTTTTATTTTATTCAAATTATCCATTTTTAATCCACTTTGTTATTTTTATTTAAATTTTTTTAACCTATTTATTTTAATTAACTTTTTTTTATTTTATTCAAATTAATTATTTCCAAATTAATTTATTGTAATAAACTTTTTATTTTATTCAGATGATTTATTTTTAATCGAATTTTCATTTTAATCAATTTTTAAAAAAATATATGTATTTTAATCCAATTATTATTTTATCTAAATTATATGTTTTTAAATAAATGTATTTTAATCAAATTTTTAATTCATTCAGATTATTTATTTATATTTAATTTAACCTCATTTTTTCATATTTCATGTATTTTCACAGTTTTTCTCTAAACGTTTCCACTGACCCGCTAACACTCCCTTGCGGGTCACTAGACCCAGTTTGAAAACCCCTGCCAGTCAAACACAGCTTACATAACAGTGCATGATAAATAACCTGCAATTACACAGAATCCCACGTATTCTGATCATTACAGACGTAAACAACTAACTAGTGACACCATTTCTAGATGCAGATGGTACATGTAAACAGATGAGATTAAAACACAAGAGACAGAATAAACGCTTAGCGACACATCAACAGAGATCATGAATAGTCACAATAACAGAAGTGAAAGCCAGTGGGTAAAAGCGAGTATGTCTGAGCAGGAGTGAGCTTCTTGCATCTTGAAGCATGTGCATCTTGTGTTTGTGGTTCTGCGCAGACGTCTGCGCAGATCTTCCTGATGCGCAGCTACGCCGCATTGAACTTCTGCAGCTCCTCCAGCAGAGCTGTGGATGAAACACAAGAATCGCTGCGTCAGAGTTTAGTTTATTTATTTTTTAAAGCACTTTTAAAACAGACAGAAGGCTGACCAAAGTGCTGTACAAGAGCAAAATAGTAAATACAATACAAAAGTACAATATATACATAAAAAAAAGGTCAAAATAAACATGAGCAGAATACACAAATATCAATTTTAAAACAGAAACACAAGTCAGTAAGCTAAGGAGAACAAGTGAGTTTTAAGAAACGGGATTTAAAAACTGGTAGAGAGGGGGCATTCTAAGATGTACTGGCAAGTTATTCCACAGTCGAGGACCCACCACCGAAAAGGCTCGATACAAATTCATTTTATTTCATTTAGTGATTTCAGTATTTAAATTTATTTCAGTTTTCAAGGCAAAATTTAATATATATATATATATATATATATATATATTTTAGGTTATTATTTTTTAATCCAATATTTATGTTGTATTTCAGCTTTCAGTTAACTTTATTTGTATTTCAATTTTAGTTTTATTTCACTTTATTTCAATTTTAGTACTTAAACTTATTTCAGTTAGTTGCCAAGGCAATATGTGACTCTGGAGCACAAAAGCAGTCATAAGTAGCACAGGTATATTTGTAGCAATAGCCAACAATACATTGTATGGGTCAAAATTATCCATTTTTATTTATGACAAAAATCATTAGGATATTAAGTAAAGATCATGTTCTATGAAGATATTTTGTAAATTTCCTACCGTAAATATATCAAAACTTCATTTTTGATTAGTAATATGCATTGCTAAGAACTTCATTTGGACAAATTTAAAGGTGATTTTCTCAATATTTAGATTTTTTTGCACCCTCAGATTCCAGATTTTCAAATAGTTGTATCTCAGCCAAATATTGTCCTATCCTAACAAACCATACATCAATGGAAAGATTATTTATTCAGCTTTCAGGTGATGCATAAATCATTTTAAAAAAAATGATCCTTATGACTGGTTTTGTGGTCCAGGGTCACATATATTAAACTTGTATTTTTTTATATTTTTGAGCAGGAAAACATCGCTGCATTTGTGTGAAGAAGAGCAGAGGAACCGACTGACCGCTGATGATCTCGTCCTTCACCTTCTGCAGCTCCTTGCGCATCTCCTCCAGGATGTCCTGCGAGCAGAAGGGTGGTGTTTTAGATGGTGTGTGTGTGTGTGTGTGTGTGTGTGTGTGTGTGTGTGTGAGTGTGTGTGAGTGTGTGTGTGTGTGTGTGTGTGTGTGTGTGTGTGTGTGTGTGTGTGTGTGTGTTGCTGACCTGTTTGAGTTTCTCCATGTCTGCGGTGTCTCCTGTGCTGCTGCCGGGTCTTGTTCTGCAGGGAGAAGCCAAACACACGGCTCTTCAGCGCAAAGACGCTCAGATGAACAGAAATCACTGAACAAAAGACATACCTGCTCAACGGAGCCGCAGTCGCAGGAGACACTGGGCTCTTGTCTTGACTCTTAGACGCTGAATTCACCCTGTTCAAAACCAGTCTCATTATCATCAACTGAAATTATTAAACTATACAAATCATTAACCAGAAACATTAAAAGCATGTTTGTTAACTGATGAGATATTAGGAAAAAAAAAATACAAGCCATTAAAAATTTAACAAAAATGTCAAAATATTGCTACTAACTGATATAAGTACTAAAATTACTAAATTATATAAAACTAAAATTAAAACTGAATTGAGAACTATTTTTTAAAAAAATCAAAAAATCAAAATACTATTTTTTTGAAAAACAAATACAAATTTTGAAACCAGTGTGGTTATTGTTATCTATAACCATTAATAACATGGTTAAATGAAAGAAAGCTGAAATGAAACAATATTAGATTAAAAATAAACTAAAAAAGGTTTAAGTACTAAAATTGCTGACTGAAATTAAACTAAAACTGAAATAAAAAATAAAGTAAACCTATTTAGAATATAAAAATAATACATAACTAAAATGAAAATGATAACTGAAAATATAAAGGTAACAGTCAAACACCGGTGTCTGAATCACGCAGCCGGTTTATGAAGGCATCAGAGATGCTGTGTTTACCGCGACACGGACGACAGTTTCTCCCAGGGCTTCTTCACCACGTCTGGTTTGTCTGAATGAGAAACATGAAGAGCGTTTGAGGTCACGATGTTCACCGTAAACAGGAAGTGCAGTGAGATGAAGTGATTTGACTCTCACCTGCAGCTCTGGAGTCACTGTTCACAGAGTCACCCTGAGAACAGAGAGAAAGCAGAGATCAGACGAACAATCACACACTCTCTCTCTCTCTCTCTCTCACACACACACACACACACACACACACACACAGACTCACAGACACACACTGAACACACACACACACACACACACACACAGAGACTTACAGACACACACTGAACACACACACACACACACACACACTGATACACACACACACACAGACTCACGCTGCTGGTCTCTTCCTTCTTGACGGCTGGAGTGTCAGCAGCTTTTCTCCTGTAACACACACAGATGAGGATGAAGAGCACACACACACACACACACACACACACACACACACACACACACACACATACACACACACTCACTGAAGCACTATAGTGTTGCTGCTGCAGCATTTGTTTCAGCTTGACAAATGGTACATGAAGTGCTGGAGGAGACTTTTAGACGATCACTTCCTGTCTAAGCGGATGGTTTCAGACTAAATTTATGTATATGTGTGTATATATATATATTTCTGCTGCAGAGCAAACATCATATGACTGTGGTGGCGTTAAACTGACCGGCGAGCGAGAATTGCACTCATTTCTCCCATCAGTCCTCCTCCACCTCCTCCTCCTCCACCACCTCCACCTCCTCCACTGCCTCCTCCACCTCCTCCCGTGCTAGAGCTCACTGCAGGAGCCGCTGCTCCACTGTCCTCCTGCACACACACACACACACACACACACACAGTCATGAAAAGTCATACAATATTAGCCAAAATATATTACATAAAATTATATAAATTATGTATATAAAAGAGATGCACCGTTACTAAATTTCTCTGCTGATACATACAGCCAATTAACCAGAATGATATCTGCCAATACCGACAGCCGATTATTTAGAATGATAGCTGTCAATACCGTTACCGATAGCCAATTATCCAGAATGGTATCTGCCGATACAGACAGCTGAATATTCAGAATAATATCTGCTGATACCATTACCGATAGCCAATTATCCAGAATGATATCTGCCAATACCAAAAGCTGATTATCCAGAATGATATCTGATGATAACAATACCAAAAGCTGATTATCCAGAATGATATCTGATGATAACAATACCAAAAGCTGATTATCCAGAATTATATCTGATGATAACAATACCGATAGCTAATTATCCAGAATGATATCTGATGATAACAATACCAATAGCTGATTATCCAGAATGATATCTGCCGATACCGAAAGCTGATTATCCAGAATGATATCTGCCGATAACGATACCGATAGCTGAATATCCAGAATGATATCTGCCGATACCGAAAAGCTGATTATCCAGAATGATATCTGCCGATACCTAAAGCTGATTATCCAGAATGATATCTGCCGATAACAATACCGATAGCTGAATATCCAGAATGATATCTGCCGATACCGAAAGCTGATTATCCAGAATCATATCTGCCGATAATGATACCAATAGCTGATTATCCAGAATGATATCTGCCGATACCGAAAGCTGATTATCCAGAATGATATCTGCCGATAACAATACCGATAGCTGATAATCCAGAATGATATCTGCCGATACCAAAAGCTGTTTATCCAGATTGATATCTCCCGATAACAATACCGATAGCTGAATATCCAGAATGATATTTGCCGATACCAAAAGCTGATTATCCAGATTGATATCTGCCAATACCAATACCGATAGCCAATTATCCAGAATGATATCTGGTGATACAGATAGTCAATTATCCAGAATGATATCTGCCGATACCGAAAGCTGATTATCCAGAACGATATCTGCCGATAACAATACCGATGGCTGATTATCCAGAATGATATCTGCCAATACCAAAAGCTGATTATGCAGAATGATATCTGCCGATAACAGTACCGATAGCTGATTATCCAGAATGATATCTGCCGATACCAAAAGCTGATTATCCAGAATGATATCTGCCGATACGAAAAGCTGATTATCCAGACTGATATCTGTCGATAACAATACCGATAGCTGATTATCCAGAATGATATCTGTCGATACCGACAGCCAATATCCAGAATGATATCTGCTTATACAGATAGTCAATTATTCAGAATTATATCTGCCGATGCCGGTAGCTGATTATTCAGAATGATATATGCCAATACCAATGCCAACAGTTTAATTTTCTTAAGGAAAAAAATCTCTCCTAACCATTGTTGTAAACTATACAGGGAACTCTCTCATATGGTACATTAATATTAAAGGTTAAAATTTATAACAGAGCTATCATATTCAAATGCTATTTATTTTCAGATATCATAATTAATTTAAAATAAAAATAAAAATTGAAATGTCTGTATACAATGGTTGCACAAGGTAGTTTTCATAAAAACTTGTCTTCATGACAGATTTATTCAATTTTAAATATACTGTATAATTAACAGCAATTAAGCACCCTCTAGTGTTTTTATAGCTAACTAATGAACTGTATCTTTCAGCCATGGCTTGAACTGAAGCGCTACAGCAGGGGTGTCCAAACTCAGTTCTGGAGGGCCTCTGTCCTGCAAAGTTTAGCTCCAACTTGCCTCAACACACCTGCCTGGATGTTTCTAGCATGACTATAAAGACCTTAATTAGCTGCTTCAGGTGTGTTTAATTAGGGTTTGAGCTAAGCTCTGTAGGACAGTGGCCCTCCAGGACCCAGTTTGGACACCACTGCGCTACAGCGACCTGTCTCGTCACATTTAAAAGCATCAAAATGGCATTCATTGTTTGAATTTTGTGATTAGTAATTTGAAAGATGAGACTCTGTTTCTTATCTAAGAAGGCACAAAGGCTCCTTGCGATTATTGGATGGGAAGTGCAATACAAATAATGTTTAGTGTAGAGAAAAAACACGACAACCCTGGCTTGAACTACAGGTAATTAATAGAGTCAAATAGAGTCTGCTTCAATGTTGCTATTTTTTAACTGTTAATGCGTTACTGTCATGTTAATTTTGTCTAGAGGTTGACCGATGTATCAGTTTTGCTGATTAATCGGCACCGAGAGTTGATTGCTGGAACTATAGGTTATCGGCAAAAATCCATGCCGATAGTTTTCCGGGTTACGTCCGTTGCTGGAGCGGCTGAGAAGGGTCTGCTGTCATTATACAGTGCGAGAGCGGCCTCTAGTGGTTGAAATCACCGACAGCATGTGCTATTTGATTTGACACGTGATGCTGCATGCTGAACAGAGCAGGAAACTTAAGATGCGGATTTAAATGCAGCCGACAGAAAATCCTGCTGCAGCACAGAGCACCATTCACATAGTTTTCCATTAAATTACATTATATTTGTCCCGAATCGTTGTTAATGTATATAATGAATTGTGTATTGTCCATTTTCAGCGAAACGTTTGTCTTTCTGTGGCTCTAATAAAGTCTGTATGCTTAATTTATAGAGCTATATAGATCATGCTTTCTCCTTCCGTTTCAAGCACTGCAATATAGCAAAGCTCAGACATACACGTTAAACATCAGATGATCATGTGACTGACCTTGGCCACTTTGCGTAGTTTAGCTCCAGCGAGTGCTGCAGCCAGACCTCCATCACCTCCTCCTCCTCCTCCTCCTCCTCCTCCTCCTCCTCCTGAGGGCGGGGGCGGTGGGGCCGGCGGGCCTCCTTCTGAAGGAGGTGGAGGAGGAGGAGGAGGCGGGGGTCCTGGAGCAGGGGGAGGTCCGGGGGGAGGAGGAGGTGCAGAGGCGGGGCTAGGAGCAGGAGGAGGACCAGGAGGCGGAGCTGGAGCCGCCTGTCTCTCTCTCTCCTGCTGTTCCTGCCTGAGGAGACACAAAAAACAGCACCTTTAATGAGAAGTATGTGGGTGGGGCTTGATTTTATTCACCCACTGATTGGATGGTGAATAGGAGGGGCTGATGACATCAGCTGAAGAGGAGAGTCGTTTCCAAAAGCTTAGAATAATTACGATTTTATTGAAAGAAGACATTTATTTGATTAAAAATGCATTAAAAAATAGAGAAATGTTTTTATAATGTAAAACAGCTGTTTTCTATGTGAATATCTGTTAAACTGTAATTTATTTCTGTGATCAAATCTGAATTTTCAGCATCATTACTCCAGTCTTCAGTGTCACATGATCCTTCAGAAATCATTCTAATATACTGATCTGCTGCTCAAGAAACATTTCTGATTATTATCAGTGTTGAAAACAGTTGTGCTGCACAATATTTTTGTGGAAACTGAGATAGATTTTATTTTTCAGGATTCACAGATGAATAGAGAGTTCAAATAAAGGCAAACAATGATTTGTGCAGAATAAATGAAGTAAATCAGGGCTGATTTTATGTCATGATGAAGATGATGATAATGAAGGTTATACCTCCTCTTCTGCTCTATCTCCTCAGCGCTGGGGCCGTTCTGAGGCGGTCGAGGAGGAGGAGGACACACACCTGTGAACACAAACCAAAAACGCTAAACATGCAGGTGTTTTAAGACAAGACACTACAGACAAACCAGTGTGTTTTCATGTATTAGTCAGTTTTTTGCTTCCATATCATGTCTTCTTTCAGACTAATGGAAAGAAAACATCCCAAATACAGCGGTGGCCAAAATGATTAGAACACTAGTATTTTCAGCAGCTAAAAAATGGTTTTAAGTCAGTTATTTCTATCTTTTGCTGTAGTGTGTCAGTAGGAAATATCAGTTTACATTTCCAAACATTCATTTTGCCATTAATTGTAATAATCCAGTGAGATTTTTGAGATCTGATCTGATCATCATCAGTCTGTCTGGAATGACATGAAGAAACAGAACAAACTGAGACAGACTAAATCCAGAAGAACTGATGCTTCAAGAAACCTACCTGCAAAGCTACAGAACTGTTGAAAGTTTTAGGCAATTGTGTAAAAATACAGTAAAATGAAGATGCTGTCATAAATAGATTTTCTTTATCAATTAACTTCTATGAACTAAATGAAATCAATATTTGGTGTGAGCATCCTTTGTGTTTAAAGCAGCTTTTGCTCTCGGTGCACTTGAGCAGAGTTTCTCAGGAGCTTTGCAGGTAGGTTTCTTGAAGCATCAGTTCTTCTGGATTTAGTCTGTCTCAGTTTGTTCTGTTTCTTCATGTCATTCCAGACAGACTGATGATGATCAGATCAGATCTCAAAAATCTCACTGGATAATTACAATTAATGGCAAAATGAATGTTTGGAAATGTAAACTGATATTTCCTACTGACACACTACAGTAAAAGATAGAAATAACTGACTTAAAACCATTTTTTAGCTGCTGAAAATACTAGTGTTCTAATCATTTTAGCCACCACTGTATACATTCAAGTGTTTATTTTATTGCACTTTATCTATTTGCATCTGTAGATTTCAAATCTTTAAAGAGTTTTTTCTCTTACAAACACCAAACTATACAGTTTTATTCCTCTCTATATTGTGAAGGTTTATTCATATGTCATTCACACTGATTTATAGCTCATTTTACTCCTAAAACCATGTTTTTTTACCCTAAAGAGCTCTCACCGGCGTCTCCGTTGAGCATGTCGAGTGCGTGCATTATGCCACTGGCGAACTGAGCTGCGTCTTCTTTACTGCCGAAGTTCAGACCCCAGACCTGCCGCGCGTCTCGCCACTGGTGAAACGTAGGAGTCGCTTGATTATATTTGATCCCGCGGACCAGAGGACAGTTAATGACCACCTGAAGAGACACACGGATGATGGACAGGAATCAAATCTTCATCAAACACAGCAGAGCTCCAGACATACACACAACAATGATGAGAGCCAGCGGCTCTGGCCATAAAACCAGCAGTGTGTGATCACAAAGGGCTGGATGAATCAATGAATAAATAGATAAAAATTATATAATCTCAGAGAGACAAATAAATAAATCAATAAAAAAATATTATGTTAAATATTCTCAGAGGGGGAAATGAATGCATGAACAAATAAATAAATAAATAAAATTACATAATCTCTGAGGAAAAAAACCCCAAATATTAGATATTACCAGATGGACAAAAAAACTGAATTAAATAAAATAAATATATTAAATTAAATATCAGTAATTAGAAGGACAAATGAATGAATGAATGAATGAATTGATTAATTAATTAATTAATTAATTAATAAAGTAAGTCTCAGAGGAACAAACAAATAAATATATATTTTCAGAAGAACAGAAATGAATGAACGAACGAACGAACGAACGAATGAACGAATACACAAATAAAATAAAATTACATAATCTCTGAGGATCAAACCAATAAGAGCAAACAAATAAATATTGGATATTACCAGATGGGCAATCAATCAATCAATTAAATAAATAAAAAGAGGGACAAATGAATGAATGAACAAGTAAGTAAGTAAACAAATAAATAATTAAATAAATAATATTTAAGACACAAACAAACAAATAAATAAATATTGGATATTCTCAGAAGGACAAATAAAGAAAATAAATAAATACATACTAGATTATATATATTAGAGAGACAAATAACTAACTATCTAACTAAATATTCTCAGTGGAATAAAGAAACAAACAAATAAATACTGTATATTCTCAGAGGGACAGAAATGAATGAATGAATGAATGAATGATTTTATATATATATATATATATATATATATATACAGTCAGGTCCATAAATATTGGGACATCAACACAATTCTAACATTTTTGGCTCTATACACCACCACAATGGATTTCAAATTAAACGAACAAGATGTGCTTTAACTGCAGACTGTCAGCTTTAATTTGAGGGTATTTACATCCAAATCAGGTGAACGGTGTAGGAATTACAACAGTTTGCATATGTGCCTCCCACTTGTTAAGGGACCAAAAGTAATGGGACAGAATAATAATCATAAATCAAACTTTCACTTTTTAATACTTGGTCGCAAATCCTTTGCAGTCAATTACAGCCTGAAGTCTGGAACGCATAGACATCACCAGACGCTGGGTTTCATCCCTGGTGATGCTCTGCCAGGCCTCTACTGCAACCGTCTTCAGTTCCTGCTTGTTCTTGGGGCATTTTCCCTTCAGTTTTGTCTTCAGCAAGTGAAATGCATGCTCAATCGGATTCAGGTCAGGTGATTGACTTGGCCATTGCATAACAGTCCACTTCTTTCCCTTCAAAAACTCTTTGTTTGCTTTTGCAGTATGCTTTGGGTCATTGTCCATCTGCACTGTGAAGCGCCGTCCAATGAGTTCTGAAGCATTTGGCTGAATATGAGCAGATAATATTGCCCGAAACACTTCAGAATTCATCCTGCTGCTTTTGTCAGCAGTCACATCATCAATAAATACAAGAGAACCAGTTCCACTGGTAGCCATACATGCCCACCACCACCATGCTTCACTGATGAGGTGGTATGCTTAGGATCATGAGCAGTTCCTTTCCTTCTCCATAGTCTTCTCTTCCCATCACTCTGGTACAAGTTGATCTTGGTCTCATCTGTCCATAGGATGTTCCAGAACTGTGAAGGCTTTTTTAGATGTCGTTTGGCAAACTCTAATCTAGCCTTCCTGTTTTTGAGGCTCACCAATGGTTTACATCTTGTGGTGAACCCTCTGTATTCACTCTAGTGAAGTCTTCTCTTGATTGTTGACTTTGACACACATACACCTGCCTCCTGGAGAGTGTTCTTGATCTGGCCAACTGTTGTGAAGGGTGTTTTCTTCACCAGGGAAAGAATTCTTCGGTCATCCACCACAGTTGTTTTCCGTGGTCTTCCGGGTCTTTTGGTGTTGCTGAGCTCACCGGTGCGTTCCTTCTTTTTAAGAATGTTCCAAACAGTTGTTTTGGCCACGCCTAATGTTTTTGCTATCTCTCTGATGGGTTTGTTTTGTTTTTTCAGCCTAATGATGGCTTGCTTCACTGATAGTGACAGCTCTTTGGATCTCATCTTGACAGTTGACAGCAACAGATTCCAAATGCAAATAGCACACTTGAAATGAACTCTGGACCTTTTATCTGCTCATTGTAATTGGGATAATGAGGGAATAACACACACCTGGCCATGGAACAGCTGAGAAGCCAATTGTCCCATTACTTTTGGTCCCTTAACAAGTGGGAGGCACATATGCAAACTGTTGTAATTCCTACACCGTTCACCTGATTTGGATGTAAATACCCTCAAATTAAAGCTGACAGTCTGCAGTTAAAGCACATCTTGTTCGTTTCATTTAAAATCGATTGTGGTGGTGTATAGAGGCAAAAATGTTAGAATTGTGTCGATGTCCCAATATTTATGGACCTGACTGTATATATATGTTGTGCAGCAAACAGCAGTGAGCCACCACACTGACATGATTTACAGGAAATGAAAGACGATTCAGAAGCTGTGAGAGTGAAACGTCTCTGAGATAAACCACTGAGATCTGCAGCACATAACATGCCATTTCCCCATGATGCCCAGCACAGACATTCACAGCAATGACAACATTCTTCACACACTCCAGAACACTCACACACACACACACACACAAACACACACACACACACACACACACACACACACACTTCCTCCTCCTTCATACTGTGGCTTCACACACACACACACACACTTGTTTCGCTATCCTTGTGGGGACATTCATAGGCGTAATGGTTTTTATACTGTACAAACTGTATGTGTTATTGCCCTACACCAACCCTACACCTAAACCTACCCCTTACAGGAAACTTTCTGCATTTTTAGATTTTCAAAAAACTTCATTCTGTGTGATTTATTAGCTTGTTTACCCGTGGAGACCTCAATTTAGGTCCCCACCGTGACACGAGTCCCCATGAGTCTGTGTGTATTCAGGTTTAAGTCCCCACCGGGATATAAAAACAGGCACACACACACACACACACACACACACACACACAGTAAACTTTTTGTCTAAACACGTCTCACACATTAAACACAGTTTTCACTGGCATAAGTTAGAGTTACCTGCTGATCAGCTTGTTGTTTGCGTCCCACAACCCTGAAGCTGTTGTTACTGGGGTTCTGGAAGATGTGAACCCTGCTGATGGCCTGAGCACCAGAACCAGCCGGTAACCAGCGCTTACTGCTATCATCATACATCATGACTGTGGCCCGCGCCTGACAGATGCTTTGTTCACTGCAAAAGATGACATGAAAATCACACACTGTGCAGAGACTTCAGCAGCAAACCTGCAACTGTGTAACAATAACACTTAAATGACATTTAAAAACTGTCTGATAACACTTAAAAATACTAAACATTTAAAAACCATCTGATAACACTAAAAAACACTTAAATAACACTTAAAACACTTTAAACTGTCTGATAACACTTAAAAAACAATTAAAATAACACTTAAAAACACTAAACATTTAAAAACCCTCAGATAACACTTAAAAACACTTAAAACTGTCTGATAACTCTTAAAAACACTTAAATAACACTTAGAACTATCTGATAACACTTAAAAACACTTAAAACTGTCTGATAACACTTAAAATAGCACTTAAAAACTCTCTGCTAACACTTAAAACACTTAAAATAACACTTAAAACACATCTGATGATACTTAAAATAACACTTAAAAAACTGTTAAAAACTGTCTAATAACACTTAAAATAACACTTAAAAACACTTAAAACTGTCTGATAACACTTAAAATAACACTTAAAAACACATCTGATGATACTTAAAATAACACTTAAAAACAGTTAAAAACTGTCTAATAACACTTAAAATAACACTTAAAAACACTTGAACTGTCTGATAACACAAATTACACTTAAAACTCTCTAACACTTAAAATAATGCTTAAAAACAACACTTAAAAACTGTCCGATAACATTTAAAACACTTAAAAATGTTCCGATAACACTTAAAATGATTGATCTGACACAAATCTGCTGATTTGCAAAGAAGGCCTACTATATCTTAATTTGATTATGCTGAGTTTGGAAATATCAATAAAAAATTCACATACTGATTTTTTATCAAATGAGAATGAAGATTTTTTAAATTATATGCATGTTTCAGCTTTAATGCACTTAAAATCTGCAAGTGTTTTATTTAATGTCAAAGTACTTTACAAAATATGCTTTTTCACAAAAACAAGCACAGATGAAGCAGAAATCATCAGGTTCATATTTTGCACCGACCGTAATTCTGACTATGAAATCATGATCAGGCATCATATAATGTCATACATGTGAAAATCAGATCAAATAGTTGTAATCTGGCTCAGATTCAGACAGGAATCATATGTTTGTGGTGTTTTCCTGCTGATTAAGGGGGCGTCTTCACCACACAAAAGAAAGCAAAAAATGCAACAAAATGTGTCATATTTTGTAATAAAGTGTGACGTGAAAGAGCAAAACAGCTGCTATTTTTGGAATCAGCAGCTCAAAATTAGTCAGAAACAAGTATTGGACTCATTCAGCACATTTGCTGCAGGACTGTGATAGTGTTCTCATTTTAAGCGTAAACTCACTAATTTTGATAAATTTTTTTCTGTCATTTTGCATTTCCAGTAAATGTATGTTGATTTAAGAATGCTTAGATATGCAGGAAAATGACAGAAGTACTGATGAAAAGCATTAATATTGAGGCACCAAAAAAATCATTTTACAAGTCAGATGAGATAAAAAAAATAAAAAAATTTTTTTTAAAAACCCCTTAAAAACTACTTAAAAACTACAATGCTTAAAAACTGTCTGATAACACTTAAAAGCACTTAAAGTAACACTTAAAAACTGTCCGATAACACTTAAAAACACGTAACACTGTCTGAGAATGCTTAAAACACTTAAAACTGTCTAATGACAATTTAAAACATTTAAAAACTATCTGATAACACTTAAAACACTTAAAACTGTCTGATAACACTTAAAATAAGACTAACTTAAAACTGTCTGATAACACTTAAAATAACACTTAAATTAAGACTAACTTAAAACTGTCTGATAACACCTAAAATTCTTAAAAAACATTTAAAAACTGTCTGATAAGACTTAAATAACACTTATAAACACTTAATAACACTTAAAAACTGTCTGATAATGCCTACAAACTGTATGATAACACTTAAAAGCAATTAAAAAAGTCTGATAACGCTTAAAAACACTTAAAACACTTAAAACTGTCTGATAACACTAAAAAAACACTTAAAACTCTGATAACATTTAAAACATGTTAAAACATTTTAAAAAATACTTAGATATACTGGAAAATGACAAAAGTATTAATGAAAAGCATTAATGTTCAGGCACCAAAAAAGTCACTTTACGAGTCAGTTGAGATTAAAAAAAAAAAGACCCATCTGCTTAGAACAACAGTACAGTTTCATTTTCAGCATCTGAGCTGTTGATGAAAACATGAAGCTGATTGTCAAAAGACAAGAGGTGTGAAATAGCAGCATGTTCACACATATAGAAACTGATCACACGCGCTTTAAGCACACGCATGCGCTGCAACACGCTGATATCGTGCAGCAGTGTGTGTGCGCGAGAGGATGTGGGAAACTTCGTCTGTCCTCCTGTGCAACACTCTCAGTTAAACAATGTGACACAATACTCGACTTCCGTTCAAATACAACAGTTTCACCTCCGATCAGAGTTACTAACAAATCAACAATCACATCTGCATCTGACCGAGAGTCATTGCAATTACAGTAAAGATGAACAAACACCTGTGTCAACTTCATTCATCCACTGAAAACCAGCTGTTTCAAAAACACTGAGACTCAAGCGTGATGCCTGTGAAGAGAAAAGACCCTTGATGTTTTGTTTTTGGGGTCACTATACATTATGAAGGTCCATCGGCTGAACACGGGCTTTAAATGTGTTGAGAAGTGGAAGTGAGAGCAATAAGAGACAGCAAGAGGAAGCAGAAGAGCAGAAGTGCAGCTGAATGGAGAGCTGAGACGTGTCATTGACCTGATGCTCTGATCAGAGGTGAGAAGACAGAAAGACAACAGTCACGACAGATCAATCACACTGAACCAAGAAAATGTCATCGCACATCGCTAACCAGATCATAGCTACACTGTAAAAAAAAATTCCGTAAAATTTACGGTAAAAAACCCGCAGCGGTGGTTGTCAGAATTTTACCGTAAAAAATACGGTAGCAACATTTTAGGTTTTATGGTTTTAACTTAAATTTACACACTGTAAACCCGAACAGTACTACTAACTTATAAAGATTAAGAACACTGCAATTAAAGTGTTGAATCGTTGATGCAACTTATAACAATTACATTTTCTGAACGAGGAATTTAGTTTTATTTTTGTGTGGCTCAACATTTTTGAGTAAATCCTTCTACTTAAATCATTATTTTTAAGTTTACTGAGTGACGTAAAGTGACGTCATGGCGTTACTCTAACCGACGTTCTCAGAAGAATCCATTCAGCATGGTGGATACTCGCAAGAGACCGGAGCAAACTTAATGGAACAACCCGTAAGCAAATGAAAACATCTGTGAACATTTCTTATTTGCTTTCTGAATGTTGTAAGAATATCATGATAAAGGAATGTTTTCATTCTTGGTAAACGCTGTTTTTACACAGTGCGGCATTTCCCCAGTGTTTTGAATGCGCATTTTGAATGCTATTTTAGTGTCACTGCTTATATTGTAATGTTAACGTCAAAGAAGGGCACTAATGTTAACCTTAGCCGGAATTTTTTCAGTAAATGCATTCTTATGTTTTGAATGTTGCTGCTTTTAACTGCGATGTTTAGGGCTGCGTTTCCCAAAAGCATCGTGAGTTAAGTCGACTGTTGAGACCATTTGTGGCAAATGTTTCTATGATCAGCTTAGACATACGATGCTTTTTTGGGAAATGCAGCCCTAGTAAATGTGATTTTATTTGGTCTGTTTTTAAACAACTAGCCTAGCTGCTAACAGTATTAATTCAAAATTAGGTTAAGGCTAATACACAGACATGAATTTTGCAATATAGTGGAATATATTGGATATTAGATTTACAAAAGCAATCTACAAACTTGTAAACCTTTACAAACTTTCTTTAATTGCAGGCTGAGCTGGATGCAGAATACTAAAGAGTGAGCCTCAACACTTAAGGTAACTTCTCTTGAGTTAAAGAGCTAATGTTAGTTGTTTGATGTCTCCTCACACAACAGGTCACAGACTCGGCTTTGTCTTTTCTACATCCATTGTTGGTTATACACTTACTTGTGCATGTTTGTGCTTTTCTAGGTTTGTGCGTAGTTTCACCATATCAGAGCAGGGCTCGCAACATTTCAAAATCCCTGGTAGCCCTTCGGGCAGGTACTCTTCAGATTTTGGCAGCCCGAAAATTAATTTAACTAGCTCAAATAAAAAAAAAAAAACCTTTTTTTTTAAGTATAGAAAATCAGAAAGGAGTCTAAATGTCAATCAAAAATATTTTCAATACACAAATATCAACAAATATGAAGGAAGGAATTTTATTTCACTGTTTACAGGGTATCTGCAGAATTTTTAAAAATAAATTTAAGGCAATTTATGACCCATTTTAAGAGCTGCACAAGTAAAATGAACACAGTATGAGCGGGGTTGGACAATGTCTATGGTAACATACAGTATTAAGCCATAAAATCACATGATTTACAGTTCAGATACAGGTTTTCACAAAAACGAAAATCTTATACAACAGCATTTCAGCCTTTAGACCATTTTTATGAAAAGGGATAAATCAAACATATAAATTATTATATTAATTTAAAACGAATAAATATTACTGTCTTAATTGTTTAGATTTTTAGAAGGCACATTAACTTCTTTCTCATTTACAACTCTGTGTGTTTGCTGCGTAAAAAACATGGGTCGATATTTGCATTGATCTGACCATAAACAGAAAGAAAGGCTTAATGGAAATGCAGATTCATTCTCTGCCACGAGGTAGCGCTTTAGCAGCGGCTTAAAGGAACACTCCACTTTTTTTGGAAATATGCTCATTCTCCAACTCCCCCAGAGTTAATAAGTTGAGTTTTACCGTTTTGGAATCTATTCAGCCGATCTCCGGGTCTGGCGATAGCACTTTTAGCATAGCTTAGCATAGATCATTGAATCCGATTAGACCAGTAGCATCGCGTTCAAAAATGACATTAGAGTTTCGATATTTTTCCTATTTAAAACTTGACTCTTCTGTAGTTATATCATGTACTAAGACCGGCGGAAAATGAAAAGTTGCAATTTTCTAGGCTGATACGATTAGGAACTATAGCCGCAGCAGGCGCAGTGATATTACGCAGCGCCTGAAAATAGTCCCCAGCTAGGTAACTAGTTATGATATAGCTGGGGACTACTTTCAGGCGCTGCGTAATATCATTGTGCCTGCTGCAGCCATGGTACGGCAGCAAACTTCCTTGATAATTACGCCGGAATGAGAGTATAGTTCCTAGCCAAATCGGCCTAGAAAATCGCAACTTTTCATTTTCTGTCAGTCTTAGTACACCATCTAACTACAGAAGAGTCAAGCTTTAAATAGGAAAAATATCGAAACTCTTTGGTCATTTTTGAACGCGATGCTAATGGTCTAATCCGATTCAATGATCTGTGCTAAGCTACGCTAAAAGTGCTCCTGCCAGACCCGGAGATCGGCTGAATGGATTCAAAAACGGTAAAACTCAACTGTTTAACTCTAGGGGAGTTGTAAAATGAGTCTATTTCCAAAAAAAGTGGAGTGTTCCTTTAATATAGCGGTTTCCCTCAGAGAAACTCCCTGTTAGCGGCTGAACACAAAGCAGCGCCGTCCGCGCTCATAAGCGCTGCTTTATCAGGCATTATAGGTAAGATGAAATAAAAATGCCAAAGACACATTTCTGAGGACAGTCGGTTCCCTTCAGATACATTCACATAAAGACATCTGCGCCGCGTTTTGACTTGAAACGTGCCGTGCTCATATTTATTCAACTGCATCATTGCCTTTTTAAGTTTAATCCAGCTGTATCGCCATTCTTGTCTTTCCGTCCCCAACTGTAAGACCTCTTCAAATTATAGTTAAGACATTTCTTATACCATTTAACGTATTTAAAACTTTTTATGGCCTTAAGTTTGATACAACTAAACTGAAGAGTTTTTAAGGACCCGTGGGAGCCCTGTATTTAATGTAGCCCGTCGGGCAGGGCAGTGATGCACTTTGGTAGCCCGACTGGAAAACACTATAGCCCCGGGACGTCGGGCTAGCGATTTTGCGAGCCCTGCAGAGAAAGCAGCACACACCAGCAATATTTCACAGATGCTCCATGACATTCTAAATGTTTGATCTTCAGGTGCGTGCAAATTCACCAACACTAACTACCTCCATCACTGTCTTCATTGTATATAAAATAAAGTTGGCCTGCTTGTTTAACATGTTAATTTGTGTTTACATGATGTCAACATGAAACAAGCCCTCCATGCTCTCCCAGCGTACAGGTGTGAGGAGAACTGTTCTTCAAGACATGAAATGCAAGTATTGAATGCATTAATAGAACTGCATTAATAGAATAGTGGGGGAACTATGACGTCAGAACCAGAAAGTGTAATTCGCTGCGGGTTTCTTCAAGATTTTCCTATGGGGTTTTATAATGGGGTTTTTCAATTTATGAGTAAAATAAAGCTAGTGGTAAACAACTTGACGTACTTTTACTGCACACACTCACAGCCCAAACCTTCTTATCTAGCTACTTATTAAAAACATACGTTTTCAAAAAATGAACATAACTGCTTCAGAATTTGTGTTTTGGGTATGAATGTGTGTAATTTACGTTGTACAACAAAACAATAATATAAACAATAATTTTAAGTACAGTTCACTTAAACATTAAGCAAAAAAAACTGAGTTGCTTACTTAAATTTTTTTAGGTAATTGGTTACCACAAAAATGTTGAGTATTCTGAACTTATCGGGTTTTACAGTGCAGTTAAATACAGTTATAACTGATATAATGTTAATATACCAACCTACTGAAGTACTGAAAACTGTTTTGTAACTTTGCAATATACTGATAACCACCAAATGAAGGTGGTGATGAGAAAATCACATGATGGAACCAACACCCATCACAAGCAGCTTTTAAATAATAACATATATAGAGGGTGCACAGTGTCATTCACACAAACACTAAACACCATCATGGTAACACACACACACGAAACTGAAATAATGCAATAAACATTCATTTAGCAACATTAGGTGTAACATACAACCCTAATGTACAAAACTGATAAGAAAAACCTAAGAAACATAGTCATTTCAACAAAAAAAACCATCAAATTTGAAAAGTAACGCAGGGAATTCTGGGAATGTCAATTTATGGTTATTCACTGTAAATTATACGTTCTTTTTCACTTCCAAAAATGGTATACTACTGTAAAATTACATGTAATGTCCAATACAGTTTTTTCAACGTATATAGTAGGGGAATTTACTGTTAACCATTTAACAGGTTTTTACTGTAGCATTTTTACAGTCTATTACCGTTAAATTCATGGTCATTTTTTAGATGGCAGGAAACGTTCTGGCACAAAATAATGAACAATTGTTCTTCCAGTAATGTTAACAGAATGTTTGTTCAGTGTTATCCATTCTTTAATAATGTTTTGAAATGTTAGCACAAAAACATTATACACTACCAGTCAAAAGTTTTTGGACAGTAAGATTTTTAATGTTTTTGAAAGAAGTCTCTTCTGCTCACCAAGCCTGCATTTATTTGATCCAAAGTACAGCAAATACAGCCAAAGTCTGAAATATTTTTACTATTTAAAATAACGGTTTTCTATTTGAATACATTTTCAAATGTAATTTATTCCTGTGATTTCAAAGCTGAATTTCATTAATTCAGTCTTCAGTGTCACATGATCCTTCAGAAATCATTCTAATATTCTGATTTGCTGCTCAAAAAACATTTATTATTATTATTATTATTATTATTATTATTATGTTGAAAACAGCTGAGTAGAATTTTTTCAGGTTTCTTTGATGAATAGAAAGTTCAGAAAAACAGCATTTATCTGAAAGAGAAATCTTTTGTAACATTATAAATGTCTTTAGCATCACTTTTGGTCAATTTAGAGCATCCTTGCTAAACAAAACTATTAATCTCTAAAATTTCTACAAAAAGCTAATAAACGCAGATCTTTGGATCTATCTGTTCATCAAAGAATCCTGAAAAAAAAGTACTCAACTGTTTTAAATATTGATGATAATAACAATAATAATAATAATAATAATAATAATAATGTTTCTTGAACAGCAAATCAGAATATTAGAATGATTTCTGAAGGATCATGTGACTGGAGTAATGATGCTGAAAATTCAGCTTTGAAATCACAGGAATAAATTACATTTTAAAATATATTCAAATAGAAAACAGTTATTTTAAATAGTAAAAATACTTCAAAATTTTACTGCTTTTGTTGTACTTTGGATCAAATAAATGCAGGCTTGGTGAGCAGAAGAGCCTTTAAAAAAACATTAAAAATCTTACTGTTCAAAAACTTTTGACTGGTAGTGTATATATACATCATTAACTGAATATTTCATTTGTTTTAATATTTTAACATAAATATTAAACATTATAAAAATGTCCATTTTTCTTGTCATGATATTTTAAAGGTTACAAAAAATATTTCTTAGAACGTTCATCAAGTGCAAATAAGATCAAAAGGACATTCTGAGAATGCTGACCGCAGAAGATTTTCTCAACACTATGAGAACTTTTAAAAAGTGTTAGTGAAAGTTGTGAGAAGGTTCTCTGTTAGCTGGGTAAACCTAGACTTCCTTCAATGGGTTTCTCTTGGATTCATGAACCCTGAAACTCAGCCTCGGATTATTTATTAAAGTTTATGCAAACGAAACAAATGGTCAGGCTCTGCTGCTTTCATGAGCTCAGAGATCAGCAGTGTATTTCTGTCTGAGACAGTGAAAAGATAAAGGGGAAGCGTCTGATGACTGACTGTGAACCTCACACTCATCTACAGGCAGATTCAAACACAAAATACTCAATCGTCACTGACCAACACTGACTGACCACAGTCACATCTACATTTGATCAATACAGTCAATACTAAATGAGGACATGGACTTCTATTGTTTTTTTTTTATACAGCTAGTTAATAATACTATAATCTAACTCTAACTCACACACTCACCCTAAGAGAAAACTTCCGCCATTTTTACAACTAAAAAAAGTCACAAATGAGGACATCAGGTTTAACTCACTTCTGGGTACATTTTAACCCCCAAAAGATGGCACCGTACATGGAACAAATGTACTGTGATCACATCAGATGGTAATATCAAGGCAATTTGATATATATCATGTTACTGAGGGATTACCATATTCATAAACTATGGTATTTGCAAAGTAATCTGAGTTACTTCCTTCCTTTGATATTATTACCATGGTATAATGCCCAAAAAGACATGCTAGAAACATCTTGTTCTTCGCCACTGCTGCCTTTGGCTTGCTTAGTTTGGTTTAAAAGACTTTTTATATTCATATATTCAGTATTATTATTGATTTGATGGCACTGAAACTATCAGATGAGAATAAAACTTGAAATGAATTGATCTGAATAATATGGAAGCCCGTTTCTGCCACTGATTAAAAAAATAAAAAAGGTAATTGCGACTTTTTATCTCACAATTAGGACTTTTTTTCTCACAATTGCCTGATACAAACTCGTAATTCTGACTTTTTTCTCAAAATTGCAAGATATAAACTTGCAAATGCAAGTTATTAAGTCATAATTTTGAGATATAAACTCGCAATTGTGAGAAAAAAAGTCAGAATTGCGAGATACAAACTCGCAATTGCGAACAAAAAAAAAACATTGATAAAAAAAGAGATAAAAAGTCACAATTACCTTTTTAATTTTTTTATTCAGTGGCAGAAATGGGCTTCCATAGAATAATGACAGTAGCCAGGTAACAAATTTAGGTTATAAAAATGTTGCGGGAACAAATGTTTCTAAAATGTTAAAATGTCCAGTTTTCTTGTTGTGATTAGAACGTTACTTTAAGGTTACAAAAAAAGCATTTCTTAGAATGTTCATCAAGTACAAATATCGTAAGAATGTTACAACAATGTTGATCTCAGAACGTTTTTCCTCAACATTGACAATGCATAACAAATATTAATAAGGTAAGAATGTTCCATAAACATTATTTTAAGAACGTTTTGTCCTAATGTTTAAATAACGTTTAAAAAATGTTAGTGAAAGTTGTGAGAATGTTTCATAATTGATGAATTTTGTAACACTAACAGTTGTTTTCCTGTTTATCACTGTAAAGCTGCTTTGACACAATCTGTACTGTGTAAAGCGCCATAGAATAAATGTGATGTTATTATTATATTATATTATTATTATTATATCTGTGTCTGTGTGTGTGTGTGTGTGTGTGTGTGTGTGTTCAGAGTCATGGTTCACACAATCAGATGGTAAACTAGCAGGAAGAGCAGAGTTAACTAGTTCACTGGAGTGTGAGTTTGCTGCTTCACTTCCTCAATGGTGGAAAATGAAGCAGGAAGCAGATGAAAGTCAAAGTGTGTCAGAAATGAAATGATTCATGATCATTCAGATGAACTCACTCACAGATTGGTGAATTAGACACTGAATCCGCATCAGATCACTAAAATACATAGTTATAGTTCTGCCTATCAGTATATAAGTTTTATAAGTTAGATTTTTCATTACTGATAGAGCTGAACAAACCCCTCATGATTATAATGATGATGAACTGAATGAACTTCTGACCTGAGCTGAACGGTGCTTATCTGAACAGAGCATCAGTGTCTTGAGTTTCAGTGAAAAACACCAAACAACTGCGCGAAAGTTTTGAAGAAACTCGCTGATTTGAGTTAGAAACATCTCAAATAATCGCCTGAAGTTTCTTCTGTAGTTCATAAATGCTGAATCGACTCAATAACAGCTCATATTTACACTGCACGCATCAGTTATCAGGTATATTACAGTCTGAAGATTTAATTTGAGTGAAATATGCCGTAGTTTTCACTCACCCCATTACTGATGGAGCTCGATCTCACCCGCGCTGCTGATGAAGATACCACAGAAACTCTACATCCGCTCAACATCAGACAGTTTCCTGGTTTAAAGAGGGAAACACTATCAAACATGAAGAGATAAACAATAGCGCATCATCTGAGAGGAAAACACACGAATAACTGAGGTCTGAACTGACAAGAGTGAGGCTGAAGAACATCTCCAGAGCTTCAATCCTGCTGCTGAACCTCTGCACGCTCTGGATATCACACACACACACACACACACACACACACACACACACACACACACACCTGACAATATCAGCTTAATAATAAACCGCGGAAGTGAGATTATAAGCAGTAATACATACTACAAAATATGTTTTAAAAAAGGGAACTTTCGATTTTGTAATTTTTCAAACATTATGGGAATGTTACTTTTGAATGTTGTCTGAACATTCTGAAACAAGTAGCAACATTTAAAAACATTAGATGAGCATGCAACTAAAACATTTCGTTCCATTAACGATTAATTAAAGTTTATATTCTAACGTTTTGAGAACATTATTTAAAGTTTGACAACTTACTGTTATTGAAAATCTTTTGTTCATAAGCTTTAGAGAACCTTGCCAGAAGGTTCTGAGAAGCTTCCCTGTTTGTTATCTGTGAGACAATCAGTGATCAATACTTGTATTTCTATTCTATTAGTCTTCAAATCACCGAGTTGTGATGAACAGAGGTGTTTGACTCGAGCTCTTTGCTGAACTCTTGTGGATGTTTTGTGTAAATGTCACTAGTTAGTGAACACATAAACGGATCTCAGAAAAACACTTGTAGACATCCAACATTTATAATGCAACCCAGGAGACAAAAATATATTCTAAGAAGGTTTTGAGTTATAAAAACAAGTTTTTATGTCATGTGAATAAACATTCCATTTAGAATTTTCCAAAAAATATGGGAACGTTACTTTTGAATGTTCTGAAACAAGTAACATTTAAAAAATGTTAGATGAACGTCCAACTAAAACAATTAAGGAAACAAAACATTCCATGAACAATACATGAATACCGTTTTTGTGGTAATGTTTTGAGAACACTGAGACCAGATAACTTTGAAAAGAACATTCTATTAATGGTACACGAGGAATTTTCTTCATAACTTTGAGGAAAACTTCTGAGACCGTTTCCTGATAGCTGGAAAGATTGACCATCAGTGATCAAAACATGGATTTCTCTTCTTAAATATGAGTTTATAATGCATGAATGATCAACAGATCTGATTCAGTTATTCATTTTGTGAACTGAATGTTTGACTCTTAGCTGACCCAGCGGATGTTTTGTGTAAATGTCACTAGTGAACAGATGAACTAATCTGGGAAAACATTTGTTGATATCCAACATTTGTAATGCAAGGCACTAAATATACATACAATATTAAATAAACAGGTGTCAGCTCTCTCCAATCATAGTATCATTCACAGAAAATAGCTTTCTATTTCTGTTAGGCTGTAGTTTATTATCTCTTATCTACCGCAGTCACACAATCTAAATAAAGCACTTCTAGACTTTATGTGAACATAACATGAATTAAATGCACTTGCATCATGCATCAAAAGCCATTAGTCAAGTGAAGTCAAATTGTTTATTGGTCATTTGCACAGGTGACTCGTGGTTCACTAGCAGTGAAATGATTCTGACAGAACACACATACATACAGTCCAAACACAAACCAGTCAAAATTAAGCGCAGATAAAGTCAAGAATGTAAAGTGATTTATTTCTATACACATAAAGCATTTGTGTATATAAGCAGCAGTGAAGGGTTGAATTACTGAACAGAACCGTTGTGGGCGTGTCCTTCAGCTCGCCTGATTTGCATACGGTGACGTCACAGCACTGATCTGCGAACAGACTGAACTGTAGTCAGTGTGATGTTATAAAAACATTAGAATAGTTCTCTTTAGTCAACAGTTTTCATGCTTCACTGTGCATTTACAAAAGTGTTTAAAACATGTTCTTAAAGGGATAGTTCACCCAAAAATAAAAATCCTCAAATGATTCCAAACCTGTATGAGTTTGCTTCTTCAGTTGAACACAAAAGAAGATATTTTGAATAATGCGTGTAGCCAAACAGTTGACGGTAGCCATTGACTTCCTTTCCATACATGGAAATCAATGGCTACCATCAGCTGTTTGGTTCCCAACATTCTTTAAAACAGGTTTGGGACAACAATTTCATTTTTAGGTGAACTATCCCTTTAAGCATGAAAATCAGTTTCAATATGCAGCAAACCTCATAATGAAAGCTTTACATGTATGCATTTGTCAAATGTTTTTATCTAAATCAAGAATACATTTATCATGTGTTTTGCCAGGAAAAATCTAAAGCAGGCCTGGTGTTTGGTTCATTTTAATCCCAGTGTAAAATTAACCCTTTCCAAATTATGCCTGATAGTGAAATAAATAGTGCTGGGCAATGATTAATCCAAAATAAAAGTTTTTTGTGTACATAATATATGTGTGTGTGCTGTGTATATTTATTATGTATATATAAATACACACACATGCATGTATATATTTAAGAAAAATATGCTATGCATATATATATATATAATATATAATATATATAAATTATATGAATTTAAATATAAATGTAAATACATTAAAATATTTTCAAAATATATACCATATGTATGTGTCTTTATATATACATAATAAATATACACAGTACACACACATATATTATATAAACAAAAACTTTTATTTTAGATGGGAGTAATCACAATTAATCATTGCCCAGCACTAGAAATAAAGCAATCAATGTGATGTAAAATAGAATTAAAGTGACCCAATTTATACAAATCCACCATATATTCCTCAAACGCAGATTGAGATTGAAGTGGTTTATTTGCATGGTAGAAAGTCCTGTCATAGCCAACACACTGGAAACATTAAAAGAGGCGTTTGTGCTGCAGGACTCTTCAGTGTGTAGCGTGAAGCTCTGTTTGTGTCCAGCGGGTGTGGTTCACATTACAAACAGAGACATTTTCCAGTCAAACGCTGTGCCCTTCTTCATGTCTGAGCAGGCCAGCGCTCAAAGAAACATGCAAATGAGTGTGCATTGGCGGTGTGGACTGTTTGACGTGTGTCTCGTGTCAGCTGTGTACGGTTCAGCTCACAGAAAGCTCAGTGCAGACACAGACGCAGACGCAGACGCAGACGCAGACGCAGACGCAGACGCAGACGCAGACGCAGACGGCTCTCTCTCTCTCTCTCTGAACACATTTGCATACAGTTACAGTGAGTGTGTGGATGACAGTATCTAGTGGACCTGTGTGTCCTTCAGCAGCAGAACATGAAAACAGCAGGAAAACATTGATGCGTGTGTGGATGAACTTGGTGCTGCTCTTACGTTTGTGCTAGTAATACAGATCTTCTGAGTTCATTACATCAGCTTTCTGCACAAACGACACTGCTTCCTGCAGTTTGCATAACGATGCACAACGAGGCTTCATCTGCTGTTCAGAATCCAGTGCAATGCAGTGTTATTTTAGTATCACTGAGGCACTATTGTTTTTATAAAAATTATATTTTTTGACTTTCTGTTTTTGATTTTGTTGTTTTGTCATTAATACTACAATTTTATTATTATTTTTTTATTTCAGTGCTTCAACTTGAATTTCAGCTAGTTTTTTAAGATGTCTATATATATATGTATATATATATATATATATATAT
This sequence comes from Spinibarbus caldwelli, assembly GCA_039654775.1. Lineage (NCBI taxonomy): Eukaryota > Metazoa > Chordata > Actinopteri > Cypriniformes > Cyprinidae > Spinibarbus > Spinibarbus caldwelli. The sequence goes on from CM077267.1 coordinate 379,206, forward strand.
ATATTAATAATAATAATTAACGATATTTATTTATTATTTATTTATATTATTTAATATATATTTTTTAAATTTTCTTTCAGTTTATTTTTATTTTCAGCCATTTTAGTTCCAAGTTCATCAAAACAAGTGTAAATAAATGATTATTATTATTATTTTTAATATTACTATCTGATAAATTTTTATTTCAGTTTTAGTTTTAATGTATTTCCAGTTAGTTATTTTAGTCATTCAACTTAAACTCATTTCAGTTTGTTTTTAAATGTCTATGTAGTTTTTATTCATTTTAATTTTAGTAATTATAGTACATTAATTTAAACTAGATGAAAAAAGGAAATATTGCCTTGGTAAATAGCTTAAATTAAATGTTGAAATTGTTTTAGATTTTTATTTCAGAGTTAACATTTATTTTATTCATTTTTTTAGTGTCATTAAGATACTACTATAGATTTTATTAATACTTTCAGTTAGTTTTTCATATTTTCTGTTTTTATTTTAATGTTTTTTTTAATTCATTTTGTTTTGTGTTTTTGTCATTTTAATTATTATTATTTTTAATATTACTATTTTTTGTTTCAGCTTGATTTTCAGTTTAGTGCAATTTTAGCACTTCAACGTAAACTTTTTAGTTTTTAATGTCTATATAGTTTTTAATAAATTCATTTCAGCTTTAGTTGGCGTCATTTCAGCGCATCAAGTTAAAGTAAACAAAAATGAGAAATGTTCTATTTACATTTTATTTCAGAGTTACTGTTTTTATTTTCGGTTAACTCTAAAAACCCTGCTTCAGCGAGCCCAGCCGTCTCTATCCAGCAGCTTATTTGCACTGTTTTTGTCACAAATGCATTCGACACATTAAAGCACATGATGCAGTTAGACTGACAGATAACTGATGGCCAATCTTTTGACATGTGAAGAAGAAAAGCACACCTGTTAGCACCAGAGAAAGCCATTCAAGCCCTTGGACCGGCAGGTTAACAGATAGTCAACAGTAAAGCAGCCGATTTGAATTGCCTTTGTCCCAGTTTAGGTGACATAAACCTGCCAGACAATCAACTGGAACGTGAAATAAAAGCAACATTTTCCTAGCAGTGCTGTGCCCTTCAGCCCCGCGCCGCCAGAGGACCATTTGCATGGCAGGTCCAGTTAAATGAGGAGACCAGATTCTCTCTACCTGGCATGCAAACCAGCGGAGCAGCAGTTAAAGCAGCACAGGTGTGTCTTCTCTCCAGAGATATGGAAATCCTCCGCTCTCAGATTGACTCTCTAGACTGCGAGCCGTAAAGCAGGGTCAGTCTGGAGATGCCTCGCTCGTTCCTGGTCAAGAGAAAGCAGTCGGCCTGCGCTGGATGGCAGTGGAAGGAGCCAGAGCCCTGCTTCAGTCCAAACTCAGGTACCTGCATCTGAGAATCAGCACAAAAAAACCTTAGCTTTTTCACCTTGTGGCGTCCAAACCTGACTGGACTTCTGCGTAACACAAATGAAGAAAAATGCATCTATACAGTGAAAGACAGTGGAGTCCAGTGTGGTTTGGTTATAAGATTAGAGACTGAGATTCTGATTCACAAGCTTGCAATTCGATTCAATTGGATTCATTTGGATATATGATCAGGTATAGTAAGGAAAATCTCTCTCAAGTAATGCAGACCGGCTTTGTTTTTTCACCTTGTGGCATCCAAACCTGACTGAACTTCTTCTGTGCAACATAAAAGAAGAAAAATGTTCAGTGGAGTCCAGTGTGGTTGGGTTGTAGGGTTAAGGACTGAGATTCTGATTCACAAGCTTACGATTCGATTTAATTTGATTCATTTGGATATATAATCAGGTATAGTAAGGAAAATCTCTCGCAATGAAATGCTGTAAAACTATATAATAAACCCTGTCAGTTGGTACAGAACACTATTAAAGTGATCTGTAAACAAACATTTCAATTGCACATAATAAAAAGTATCATCTGTGACCCTGGAGCACAAAAGCAGTCATAAGTAGCACAGGTATATTTGTAGCAATAGCCAACAATACATTGTATGGGTCAAAATTATCCATTTTTCTTTATGTCAAAAATCATTAGGATATTAAGTAAAGATCATGTTCCATGAAGATATTTTGTAAATTTCCTACTGTAAATATATCAAAACTTAATTTTTGATTAGTAATATGCATTGCTAAGAACTTCATTTGAACAACTTTAAAGGTGATTTTCTCAATATTTAGATTTTTTTGCACCCTCAGATTCCAGATTTTCAAATAGTTGTATCTCAGACAAATATTGTCCTATCCTCACAAACCATACATCAATCAGATGATGTATAAATCTCAGTTTCAAAAAACTGACCCTTATGACTGGTTTTGTGGTCCAGGGTCACATTTAATAAAAATATATTATTTAATAAAAAATGATTATAAGAGCTTTTTGATTATGTAACTATTTTATCATTGAAATAAAATAATTATTATAATTTAATCATAAAATAAACATTGTGTTTTCCGTTTCATTCTAATGATTTCATTATTAATCTTTACTCATTATTATTTATCTATATACATTATTCTATTTTAATGATAAAATGCACAATCCATTGTAGTTTCTGTGAGTTTCTACTTTAGTTAGTTGTTGAAATATAAACATTTATACAGTGGATGTCATAACTTGTTTTTATGATGGATTTATTCAAATATATATTAAATATCAAAGAAAAAGTTCAGTAAAATATCATGAATATGTAATTCAGTGCATATATTTATCATAATGCTCCTCTCTAGAGCTATTTTTTAGCTGACTATCAAGTTTATGGACACTGAATGTCTTTCCTGAGGTAAACATGATATTATTATTGATAATATTGAGCTGTTTTATTGACATCTTTCTGCGGTTGAAACACTGATTGATCAATTACATGATTCATGATTGAAATCAGAAAGTTGTTCTTTCTTTCAACACCTTCTCATTCAAAATGAGAATCAATTAAAATCAAGAAATCTGTATTTTTAACCCTATTCTTCAAGATATCTTTCTTTTGTGTTTCACAGAAGAAAGCCAAAGTGTTTGAATGACATGAGGGCGAATGACTGACAACACGATGATCGATTTTCAAACGTGAACCAGAAATGTTTGAAAAATGCTGTATCTGTTCTGTATTTATGTAAATATATTCACATATTTAACCACAGGCATAAGCAACGCAAACTGTGCTCAGATCAGTCAGATCTCCAACACTTCTCATCAGTGATCTGAGATCCACGTTCGTTTTTAGCTCTAGACTCTTACTGACTGATGACGGTTGACTCATACGAGTGTTTTATTTCTCCTGAGGCTGGAGAAACATGATTTTAGAGCTCCAGGTGAATCCCCTTTGACACTCTGTTGACTTTGAGACTCATTGTGAATAATTGGAACACTCTTCTCAAACTTGTCGGCTGTGTGCTTTATTTTATCAAGGTAGAACAAAGACTTTCCATCAAGAATTGTTCACAAAAGTTTAGGAAATTATGGGGTCCATTCTTTCATACATTAAAGAGATTCATTTCTTGTTTTCTATGATTTATTTAAACATTTTAGAAACAAAGAAACATTACAAAGTGAAAGAGTTTCAAGTTTTTTGTCTGAGTGAAATATTATATATAATCAGAACAAAAAAGATTAATTTCTTAGTTCAAAATCCTCAGGAGTTATACACAGCTCATCTTTTACTCTACTGGTTTATTTTTGGATTCTGGAGGGTTTATTTTGTATATGGTTGTTATTTTTTATTATTTTATTTTTTTTATTATAAAAAAATTAAATAATTATTATTTACATTATTATTTATTATAATAAAATAAAGTATTATACTGGTTTATTTTTGAGTCCTTCCGGTTTTATTTTATATATGGTTGTTGTTTTTTGATTATTTTATTTTTATTATTATAAAATAAAAAATGAAAATAATAATAATTATTTCCATTATTATTTATTCTTATAAAAAATTAAATTAAATTAAATTAAAAACTATACTGGTTTATTTTTGGGTTCTGGAGGTTTTATTTTGTATAGGGTTGTTATTTTTTGATTGTTTATTTTTATTATTATAAAATAAAAAAAGAAATAAAAACAAATTATTAATAATATTAATTATCCTTATTATTATTATTTATTTTTTATGTATTTATTTATTTATTTTACTATACTAATTAATTTTTTGGGTTCTGGAGGTTTTATTTTGTAAATGGTTGTTATTTTTTCATTATATATTTTTTTCATTATATTATTTCATTTTTTTTTTTTTTTTTTTTCTCCAAACCTAGGGAAAGCAAATGACAGTCTGTATCTGTGTAATGTGTGTTTCAGTGTCTGTTCAGACTCCCAGCGCTGGTCTGGAGTCAGTGTCTGATCGCGCTCATGCCATCCACAAACACACACCTGCTCTGGAGCGTCACAGGGAGGATTATGGGATGGAGAGGGTTCAGCCGTCACACCGTGCTCTTCCTCCTCCTGCAGCTCTGGCCTCAGCGCCGCTCAACAAGGTGAAGCACCTGAAGACACGCTGCAGATCCTCAGGGTTTGGACCTGCATCTTCAGGAGGTTCACGTGTGTCTCGCTCTGCTTTCAGGCGCGTGAATCCGGCGGCTCGTCTGAGTTCCTGTGCTCCGTGTGTCATAAAGTGTTCCCCCTGCAGCGCATGCTGACGCGTCACCTGAAGTGCCACAGTATGATCAAGAGACACCCCTGCAGGTTCTGCGGGAAGGGCTTCAATGACACCTTCGACCTGAAGAGACACATGAGAACACACACAGGTGAGATCAGTGCTGACCATCACTGCAGCGCCGTTATTAGAGATCACTCAAATGCAATCCAAAACATTCTCATTAACCGAAACAAAACACTTATTTCAGCTGGGTAACAAGGCAGCGTTTCACAGTTTAACTTGATGTCTAAAACTAAAATAAAATTACATGTATAAACAACCAAAAATAACAAAACTAAACAGCAAAATGACTAAAACTTTAACTGGATTTAAAATGCAAATGGAAAATATAAAATCTAATTCAAAACTGTAATAGTATCTCACTGAACTATTACAATCTCTTCTGCTCACCAAAGCTTAATATCTTTGATAAAAAATTAAGTAAAAACTGTAAAATTGTGAAATATTATTCCAATTTAAAATAGCTGTTTTCTATGTGAATATCTGTTAAACTGTAATTTATTTCTGTGATCAAAGCTGTATTTTCAGCATCATTACTCCGGTCTTCAGTGTCACATGATCCTTCAGAAATCATTCTAATATTCTGATCTGCTGCTCAAGAAACATTTCTGATTATTATCAATGTTGGAAACAGTTGTGCTGCCCAATATGTTTGTGGAAACTGAGATATATTTTATTTTTCAGGATTGATAAACGAATAGAGAGTTCAAAAGAACAGCATTTATTTGAAATAGAAAGCTTTTGTAAAGCTAAATTTAAATAAAGCTACATTTCTTTACTGTCACTTTTGACCAATTTAATGCATCCTTAATAAATGTATTCATTTCTTAAATTAAAAAAATGGAAAATCTTACCAACTTTAAACTTTTAAACTGTAGTGCATTATGATACCCAGCAGTGTTATTGTTGCATTTTTGAAATACTATTAGTTTTATTAATATTTTGAATTATTTTCATTTTAGATTTAGTTAAAATTGTAGTATTTTTGCTGTGTTTTTGTCATTTTTATCATTCGTTTATTTATCAAAAAACATGCTGATATAGTTTTTATCTATTTTTATTCCAGTTTGAAGCTGAAATAAAATACATTTAAAATACAAATAAAATACACACACACATATATATATATATATATATATATATATATATATATATATATATATACATATATGTGTGTGTGTGTGTGTGTGTGTGTGTATTTTATTTAATTTCAATTTATTTTATTTCAAGTAATGATATTTTTTTATGGTTGTAGTTTTAGTTAAGTCGTTATCTTATTTTTTTAGGTCTTTATACAAACGAGACAGTTTCAAAGCAGCTCCATGATATTAAACAGGTTAAACAGTTTAAAGTGCAGTAGCGATTTCTGAAAAAACAAAACAAATCTACCTAAAACGATCACACCCCTTACTTGATAGCTCCACCCCCAAATTCATAAACATGCTATGCACCTCCCCCTTCCTAAATGGACACGCCCCTTATTGCTGATTGGCCACAAGAGTGTTTGGTGTTCAGTCCATTCCACTTTCAACAGCGCTTCTCAGAAATCGCGTACTGCACTTTTAACCGCACTAACCCTGATTCCCAGAAACACTAGATTTGAGACGCGTCTGGCTCTCTCTGCGCGCAGGTATCCGTCCGTACAGGTGTGATCTGTGTGAGAAAGCCTTCACGCAGCGCTGCTCTCTGGAGTCTCACCTGCGGAAGATCCACGGCGTGCGGCAGCAGTATGCGTATCGCCAGCGGCGCTCCAAGATCTTCGTGTGCGAGGACTGCGGCTTCACCTCCAGCCGGCCGGACGAATACTTTCTTCATGTCCGACAGCAGCACCCCAGCAGCCCGGCCCTGCGCCGCTACTACCGCAAACACATGCTGGAGAGCCCTTCACAGCACAGCATCACTCCCTTCATGCTGTACCCCGCCGCAGGACTCTACATGTGAAGCACAGAACACTACATGCATACTACACACAGAATACTCATGTCTTCATCTCCAGTAAATGCATCTTGATTTAAGGAGGCTGAGATACAGTGGTGGCCAAAATTATTAGGACGCTAGTATTTTCAGCATCTAAAAATGGTTTTAAGTCAGTTATTTCTATCTTTTGCTGTAGAGAAATATCAGTTTACATTTCTAAACATTCATTTTGCCATTAATTGTAATAATCCAGTGAGATTTTTGTGATCATCATCAGTCTGTCTGGAACGACATGAAGAATCAGATCAGATCTCTGTGTGGAGCACTAAAATCTCACTGGATTATTACAATCAATGGCTAAATGAATGTTTAGAAATGTAAATTGATATTTCCTACTGACACACTACAGCAAAAGATAGAAATAACTGACTTCAAACCATTTTTTTAATATTTTTATTTTTTTGTTCTAATAATTTTGGCCACCACTATTTGTACTGGAAAACAAGACAAGAAATACTGAGGAAGAGATTCATTTTCTGCAGTTCATGCAACATTTAGTGCCACGATTTTATGAATTTAAGACTTTCTGCTCTGATTTAAGACCTTTCAATGCTTTAATTTGTGGAAGGATGAATTTAAACTTTTTAAGAGCCGCAGAAACCCTGCATGGGACTGCATTAAACATGCAACATTATCTTCATTATTTTGGCACTTGAGGATTCAAACATGCAGCACAGATGACAACAATGTTTTAAATATATATCTTTGCATAATGTCTATTTCACATACTACTTTTCTAAAATAGTAGGCAATATTCTGTTCACTGTATTCTGTTCAACTGTTTTCCATAAATAACAATCCAAATAAATCTTCTTTTTTTTCTCAACATATTAGAATGCCACTCATTCAGCTTAATTCTGAACAGTGCATCATATTATGAATTTTTATCTATAAATGTAATTATTTGATGTGAGCACTGAGCAGCTATATAACAGTTTTGTAAAACATTTTAAGACATTTTCAAGGCCAAAAGAAGAGCCATTATAAATAGATTCAGTATTAGAATACAGAAATATACTGTCACAAAAGACACAGGATTGTTACAGAAAATAAATGTAAAAATAAATATATATATGTATGTATATATATATATATATATATATATATATATTTCATTTTAATAGATGATAACATTAAACTTAAATATTAAATAATAAAAAATATTAATATTTATATTAATAATTTTATATTAATATAAAATATTTCCCCATAATATCACTAAATAATATTCCATGAAGGTATATGATGACATAATTCTGTGTTTAGGATTAATTATTTCTTTAAAGCAGATTTTCCCAAACTGGGTTTCATGAGCTGATGAAATTAATAAAGTCATTAATGAAAAATAAATGCATAATTTAAAAATAAAAACAAAATAATACAATCAATAAAAAAGATTAAACATTTTTTGTTTACGTGCTTATCAATGTGACTATTAACTGTCATCAGAAAACCGTGAACGTGAATGTGTTGATAAATTATTGAAATATTACCTTAAAATCTTCAAAAAAAAAAAAAAAAATTCGGCTGACAAAGAGACATAAAGGGCTTCACAATCATCAGCACACAGTCAAACATGTCCATGGCTTGGGATTCCCCACTAGGGGGAGTAACGCACTGAACACAATGACAGATGATGATACTGAACACAACATCAGTCTGTACCAGTCAGTCATGTGCTCTCATAAAACAGCAGAGGAATAAAACACACTTACTCAGGATGATGTTTCTGCAGCTGTCCCAGTCAAAATCACAGGAGTCACTGCATTCAGCATCAAAACCTCAACCTGAAACTGACAGCTGATCATTACAATAGACAGAAGCCACACCCACTCCATTCAGAGGACAGAAGCCACACCCACTCTATTCAGAGGACAGAAGTCACACCCATTCCATACAGAGTACAGAAGCCACACCCCCTCCATACATAGAACAGAAGCCACAACCAATAAATTGAGTCCAAAAGCCACATCCACTCTATTCAGAGGACAGAAGCCACACCCACTCTATTCAGAGGACAGAAGTCACGCCCATTCCATACAGAGTACCGAAGCCACACCCACTCCATACATAGAACAGAAGCCACACCCACTCAATTTAGAGTACAGAAGCCACACCCACTCTATTCAGAGGACAAATCCACTTCCACTCCATATATAGAACAGAAGCCACACCCACTCAATTTAGAGTACAGAAGCCACACCCACTCTATTCAGAGGACAAATCCACGTCCACTCCATATATAGAACAGAAGCCACGTCCACTCGATTTAGAGTACAGAAGCCACACCCACTATATCCAGAGGACAAAAGCCACACCCACTCCATAAATAGAACAGAAGCCACACCCACTCAATTTATAGTATAGACGCCACACCCATTCTATTCAGAGGACAAAAGCCACACCCACTCCATAAATAGAACATAAGCCACACCCACTCAAATTACAGTACTGAAGCCACACCCACTCTGTTCAGAGGACAAAAGCCACACCCATTCCATTCAGAGGACAAAAGCCACACCCACTCAATTTAGAGTATAGACGCCACACCCATTCTATTCAGAGGACAAAAGCCACACCCACTCCATAAATAGAACATAAGCCACACCCACTCAAATTACAGTACAGAAGCCACACCCACTCTATTCAGAGGATAAAAGCCACACCCACTCCATTCAGAGGACAAATCTACATCCACTCCATATATAGAACAGAAGCCACGCCCACTCGATTTAGAGTAGAGGCCACACCCACTCATTTAAGTGTACAAAAGGCACACTCCTCCCAGAGCAAAGTCAGTACTCTTGTGTTTATCACTACTCGCTTTGCTGAACAAGAAAAAAAAAAACAAAAACACTTTAATCTAGCCTAAGATGGGCCTGAGCTGGTTTTAAAGGCATTTTGGGCACTTTTCAGTACCTTATTGATTAGGATTAGCGTTATTGATTGCAATTTACAGAGTTATCAAAGTATTGTTTATCAATATGTGTTTCTCGGAATCAAAACCGTGACCTGGACCAGCTAATCCTAAAACTCACTATTAGAAAAATATCCTCAGATCTTTGTGAGATCCAGGCTTAGAACAGAACAGCTTAGGCTGGTTTAAACTGGATTTTTCAGCAGGGAGAGAAACTAAAAATGTTTTTATCTTAAAATTGTCAGAAGCTATATTAAGCCATTTAAACTGCGAAGCAAACATGCGTTTAACAAACGGACACCTTTCCAAGACAAATAAATATAATTCACTCTGTGTTAAATAAATAGGCCAACTTTATTTCTAAGTTACTCACTCTTAAATAGTTTTTAATGTTAAAACAACTTCACTTCTTGTTTTGTACAAAATATATCTCTTGTAAGTAATGATGCAGTATATGATAGTTTGAACTCATGCACACAAACACGTGTGATTTAACAGACAGCACTCAGTGTACGACGCATCATGTCCAGATGATCAGCCGCATTCTGCCTGAATGAACGTCTCAGAATGCGGGTTACCATCTAGAGAAAGCCGTGCTTCATCTGTTCTGGTGCCTTTACAGCAGATTCTGAGCTGTTATTGTCACTGTGAGTATAAACCTACACACAAACACACACCTGACATCCAAAGAGCAGGAGAAAAAAAACTACATGATTCTCAGTGCAGATTCCCATAAACAGCAGAGAAAAGCAGGACAGCAAACCGAACCCAACAAACTGTAAACAAACTACACTGACAGAACAGTTCAGATTCTGACTCACGTAAACGGTTTTTCATTTACAGCCATGCACATCAATATTCCAATATTAATCAGAATTTGGCAATATTCAGATTAGTATGGAGTTACATATTAAACACCACAATCTAATTGCCTGATTCAGTTTAAGACAATATTTTAATTCTCGAAATTTTGATTCCCACTCCTGAAATAAGCCTGTTTTAACTTGTTGCATGTAAACACCTTATTCAGAAAATCAACCGAAAGGAGATTCACATGCTCAGACTGCAAGGAATTATGGGTGATTGCATACTTAGCTGTTGGTATCTCATTTCTGGAGTGTCAATGAATAGAAATTGATATTAACACATTATTTTTGACATTTGCCCTAGTCTTCAAGTTGGTGTGGTGTTGTTGCGCATTTCTGAAGAGTCCTAATTAAAGTGTTAATAAAAATGTGAACACATACTGCATAACGAATAGCAGCATCTGGACTCTCTTAGGAAATCTTTTGGATAATAGCAAGAAAGGAAATGTGCATGTGTAGATCAGCCGACCTAAAACTACCATATTTACACATATAAACAGCATATTCAGAATATAAGCTGAAACGGTTTGGCATGGATGTAAACATCACTGGTGAATCAGAGCCAAGTTTCTTAGCAAGTCGGTGTTTATCAATCCACTTTAAACCAGTGTGATTTAAATGCCCCATTCACTGAATCTTTGGACATGATGTTGAAAAGGTTTTATAGGCTGGAACTGAAGAGTAGAGAAGAACAGATCAGACTATTGCATAGTAGAGTAGATCACAGTCCATCCTGCTGTCGACTGTCTAGTGTCTGTTCTTCAGGACAGATCAGAGCTGCAGCGTCGCTCCCACAGCTGCAGTTCAGTCCCCTCAGCGCAAACCACCAGATACGACTCACTCCTCACATGCGGCATCCGCACCTGTCAATCAAACACCACACAAGAGACGACTCAGTGATGGAGACAGTTACTACTAGTTAAATATGTGACCCTGGACCACAAAACCAGTCATAAGGGTCAATTTTTTGAAATTGAGATTTATGCATCATCTGAAAGCTGAATAAATAAGCCTTCCACTGATGTATGGTTGTTCGGATAGGACAATATTTGGCTGAGATTTACAACTATTTGAAAAAATCTGGAATCTGAGGGTGCAAACAAATCTAAATATTGAGAAAATCACCTTTAAAACTGTCTAACTGTCTTAGCAATGCGTATTACTAAACAAAAATTAAGTTTTGATATATTTACGGTAGGAAATTTACAAAATATCTTCATGGAACATCCTTAATATCCTAATGATTTTTGGCATAAAAGAAAAATCGATAATTTTGACCCATACAATGTATTTTTGACTATTGCTACAAATATAGCCGTGCTACTTAAGACTGATTTTGTGCTCCAGGGTCACATATAGGAAATCTCTGCTTCCCTTTCGGTCTCTCGTGTTGTGTGAAACACTATGGGGGAAACTCTCATGTACTCTTGTTTATGTAGCTACACAAACAAATGGCATTCAATGGACTTACATGTATCCTATTGGAGTGAGGACGCACTCCACCAGGGGAATGGCCTCTTCCTGGGCTTGGTCCAGTGGAGTTTCTATTGGTGATCTGTGCGGCAGCCAGCTGGTCTTCGCTGTCTACCTTAACTAGATTTTATAAACTGGACGTCCCTGCCCTTCAGGAATGGATTTTGTCCACTTAATCTCCCTGATCCCCTTGTGAGTGGAAAAGGTTTTAGGCCTCAGGACCTGGGTCTCATTTTTTGCTTACGCTTCTTAGGAGCCCTCATTGTGGGTGCTTCAGGGCTGGGCTCGCAGAGCAGTTTCGTTCTGTGCTGCTAAAAATTATAGTATTGGATACATTCCGCATAGCGTTTTGCGCAACATGAAAGACCGTTTTCAAAAGGGAACACTCCGTTTCTAATGTTACCTCGGTTCCCTGAGATAACGGGAACGAGCATTGTCCTTTTTTTAAATTTTATTTTTGTTTTATTTTGACATATCTCTCATGCACTTTTGTCATTTTTGTTATTATTTTTTTTAATATATTTCTAAATAGTTTTAATTAATTTTTATTTTAGTTGTTTTCAGTTAGTAATTTTAGCACTCCACTAGTTGCCAAATCAACATTTTTAAATTAGTTAAATTAAGTTTTTTCATTGAATATTTATGTTTTATTTTATTTTAGCTTTATTTAAATTAACAAAAACTTTTATTTAATAGTTTTAGCTAGTGATTACAACACTGGTTTACAGTAGAGCTGCTTGATATATTGAAATAAAATCAATATCAATAGTGTGATTATCAAATCATGCAGGCTGCTATTTAATTTAATATATATATATATATATATATATATATATATATATATATATATATGTTCTACAGTGCTGAATTGGTCATGGGAATGTGGCCTTTGAAAACTAAATTACAGTTTTTTTTCAACTGCTTACACACAAAATCTTTACTTGTCACACAATTTCTGAAAACTGACACTCAAACAGCAGAAGCACACACCAAATCTGCAAAACCATATGCTAATTCTTGGCCTTTGACTCAGTTTTCAATTTCATAAAACACTTTTTGCAAAACACAACACACAATTCTCTATGTAACACACAAAAATCTAACAGGAATTAATATTATGGCAAAGGTGTTTGCAAATGTTTGCTTTTGAGATGTGTTTGTGATATTTTGAATTCAATGCTTCATTTTGCAAGAGATATGAGTGTCACGAATCCTGTCCATGCACTTCCGTTTGCTCATCACCAGATGTCGCCTTCTCACTACATTGACTCTCACACTTCACAGACTGTCACGTCACCCCAGACTACATTTCCCATGTTACATCTCACAAATTAAACTCACACCTGATATCAATCACACTGCCTATATAACAGCCATTCACATGCCCTTCCATGCCGAGTATTGTATAGTGTATATCCTAGCGATAGCTACTCTACGGAGCCCACTCAGGTATTATAGTCTTGCCTTGCCTGTTTTCTAGTGTTTTGATTCTTGCCCGTGTTTCTTGGATTAACCCTTTGCCTTCCCGTTCAGACTCTGTTTGCACCTCTCTTGGACTACCGCTCATGTACCTGGATTATCTCTCTGCCTTGCCCTGTTGGATATTGTTCGCCGCTTGAAGACCCACGCTTGCACTAGGACTATTCTTTGTCTTGCCTGTGTTGTACTTGTTTGCCATTGCATGAACCTTGCTTGTTTTGTACCACGTCTCTGTCAAATAAAAGCCCTGCAAATGGATCCGCACGCCTCTCGTCTTGTCGGTCCCGTAACAGTGAGGGATTTTGCATTTTGTGTGTGTAATTCTTGGATTTGTCTGTAATGTTTTTTTAAAAAAGAGCCAAAGTTTTGAAAATGTAAGTTGAAGAAAAACTGTAAGTGGAAAGAGATATTTTAAAACTCTGTCTACTTTATGGTCATTGAAAGAGGTTGCAGTAGATGTGGTTCTTGTAAAGAGTAAACCCAAATTCTTCAGTTTTTTCCCAAATCATTCTCAAAAGTTTTCAGAGTGCAAAGTCATTTTTCTGCTTTTTAAAAAAATATTTTATTTTCTATGCAGATGCAATGTCAGTTTTCCAATTTATTTTCTAATATTGTGCAACCCTAGTCTACAGATGTCAGTCCATACAGTCACATTTACATTTACCACATGCTTTTATACAAAGAAAGAAAAACACTGAATGCAAATAATGAAGTGTGCATGATTATTAGGTTGCAATCAGGATAGCAAAATAGAGTATAATTAATAATAAAGCACTAATCACTAAGTCTTTAGTTGCTGGTTTAATTTACATTCATGCATTGAACAGACACTTTTATCCAAAGTGACTTGTGACAGAGCCACAATATGTGCAATGCCACGTGTATTAGAAAGTGAGACTAGGAGCCCATTTCAAAGGCTGAAACAAAGAACTATTTTGAATTCAAAGGATGTGTGTGGAATCAAACTCATGTAAGCAATGAGCGAGGTTCACTCACCCTGTTGAAGAGCAGCAGGTGGCGATGCAGCGGCATCACTAGCGGGTAATGGCAGGCAGGGGGCGTCGCTGAGCTCTGCAAACATCAGGATTGTCAATCAGCTTTCCACTGACATGTGTGGGAATGACGCACACGGATCATGACACAATAACAGATAAAGGTGACACGCAGCCATGACAGACGCAGTGCTAAAGGGTGCTAAGAGAGGCTTACATCCCGTGCGGAGTCCAGACAGCGCAGCGGCCGAAAAACACACAGCTCTGTGATTGGAGGAGAAACAGGCGTTAGATCGGCCTCGGCCAACACACACACACACACACACACACACACACTCTCACTCACACAATCTGGCATTTGTTGTTTACAGGGACTCTCCATAAGCGTAATGGTTTTAATACTGTACAAACTGTATTTTCTGTTGCCCTACACCAACCCTACACCTAAGCCTACCCCTTACCGGAAACTACTGGCAATTTTTTAATTTAATAAAACACAGTTTTGTATGTTTTTTAAGCCTTTTGTTTTACGGGGACACAGGAAGTGTCCTCATAAACCATGTTTACATTGTAGTACCCATGTCATTATACACATTTGTGTCCTGGTAAACCATATATACCAGTACACTCTCACACACACACACACACACACAGTGATGCCGCTGTGAGCCGGATGACAGAGCGTGAGGAAACATCATGCATGACCGCAGGTTTACACTGAACCATTCAGTCTAACAAACCAAAGACAGAAGACGTGCAGGAATCTTCTGAGACATGATCAGTCTCATCACAAGCAGAACACTGTCTTAAATGGGACACTCTGTAGGTGTCTATAGGCTGTCTATAGGCTCAGAAAAATCATCTTAATTCAAAAGGAAACAAGTCTTCATTCCCCATTGACAGATGCTTGTTCTTGTTTTAATCATAAACTCACTTTATTTTGTTTAGTTTTATAAGACTTCATATATTTATTTTGCATCTCCAATAATTTTGTCTTGATTTAAGGATGTTAAGATATTTGTACTGGAAAATACTGATATTCTTTTTTATTTATTTATTTTTTTTGCAGTTCATGCAACATTTAACGCCACGACTTTATGAATTTATCCCCCGGTTTCACAGACAAGGCTTAGGCCTAGTCCCAGACTAAAATGCAAGTCTGAGCGGTTTCAACTGAAATAAACTTGCACTGACTGACTGTCATGATTCCAATGGGGAGACGGAAACCAGGAACAGGAAAACGAGGAGTAAATCAAAACAAGAGTATTTAATGAACCAAACAGAAGAGTACAAATAACTTGCAGGGAACACGGATGCGACAGACATGAATGACGTATAATACTTGACAGGAAACACAGGGCAGGACACACTATAAATATACGACGTAATGACATACAAACACAGCTGGACAATAATTAACTAATAATGACAGGAACCGGAAACAAACCAAATATAGGCAAACAAGAGGAAGGGAACCAGAAGACACGAGACAAGAGGCCTCCAGGAACAGGAACACCGAGACAGGACAGACGGCCTCCAGGGCGGCGCCCCTGGCGGGACAGGGAGTTCAGGAGACCATGGTGGTGCAGGGAGTTCAGGAGGCCATGGCGGTGCAAGGGACTCAGGAGGCCATGGCGGATCAGGGAACTGGAGCCTCTCCTGGGCTCGACTCGGGAACTGGTGCCTCTCCTGGGCTCGATTCGGGAACTGGAGCCTCTCCTGGGCTCGACTCGGGAACTGGAGCCTCTCCTGGGCTCGACTCGGGAACTGGAGCCTCTCCTGGGCTCGACTCGGGAACTGGAGCCCTTCCTGGGCTCGACTCGGGAACTGGAGCCTCTCCTGGGCTCGACTCGGGAACTGGAGCCTCTCCTGGGCTCGACTCGGGAACTGGAGCTGGAGTCTTCTGTGGGTTATCCTCCGGAACATGAGCCCCCATAGGGCTAGGCTCGGAATCCGAGGACCATTTAGGGCATGACTCATGCATACCAGCACTCCTTGTGTTGGCTTTAGCGTCAGGGTCCCTCTCAGGGGTAAACTCGGGAACCGCTTCCGTAGGGGCGTCCCGCGAAGCAAGCGGATTGGGAATGGCCTACTTGCTTCCACGGAACCCCCACAGACAAGACATGACCGACAAGACCGACTAGAAAGTGTTCCGGAGGACTGGAGAAGACTACAGGGGACATGACTTGGCTTGGGACAGGCACTGGAGGGTACTCTGGCAGGCGCGTACGAGGAGCGGGCACTGGAGGGCGCTCTGGCAGGCACGTTCGAGAAGCGGGCACTGGAGTGCGCTTTGGCAGGCGTGTTCAAGGAGCGGGCACTGGAGGGCGCTCTGGCAGATGCGTTCGAGGTGCCAGCACTGGAGAGAGGAGCAGAGCTGAGAACCCCGGGGGCAGCTCCATGTCCAGGAGCGCCGAGGGAGCAGCGGGGCGGCGGGTTTGCATGGGCCTTGAGCGAGCTGTGAACAGCGGCCTTGACTTCGCCATGGGCGGCGGCCTTAAATAAGCCGCGAACGGCTGCGGGCTTGAGGGAGCTGCGAACAACGGCCTTGACTTTGCTGTGGGCGGCGGCCTGGAGTGAGCCGCAAACGGTGGCGGGCTTGGCAGCCGAACCAGGCTATAGTCCGTCCAGCTGGCAGGTACCAGCCGCAGACGGCGGCGCCCCTGGGTGAGCGGTGGACTTGCCATCAAGACGGGAGTAAAAACCAAACAAAACAAAAACTCTTCAAAAACGGAAACAAAACACGCGAAAAGGGAACGCCGCTTACTTCAGTTTTGGTCGAATATTCTGTCACGGTTCTAGTGGGGAGACGGAAACCATGAACGGGAAGACGAGGAGTAAATCAAAACAAGAGTCTTTAATGAACCAAACAGAAGAGTACAAATAACTTGCAGGGAACACGGACGCGACAGACATGAATGACGTATAATACTCGACAGGAAACACAGTGCAGCACACACTATAAATACACGACGTAATGACATAATTAAACAAACACAGCTGGACAATAATTAACTAATAATGACAGGAACAGGAAACAAACCAAATGTGGGCAAACAAGAGGAAGGGAACCACAAGACACGCAAGACAATCCTGACACTGACCTTAAAATATATCAGTACATTCTTTTTGTCTCAAGATGGTCACCAGTAATGTTTTTTCTAAGGCACGTTTATAAAAATTACTTAAATGTCCTAATTGAACTATGGCCTAATCCTGGCTTAACCTAAGCCATGTCTGTGAAACCAGGCGTAAGACTTTCTGCTCTGATTTAAAATCTTTTTAGGTTTTTATTTGTGGAAGGAAGAAGTAAGACCTTTTATAACCTTTTTAAGATCTGCAGAAACCCTGTAAACTTTCACTGAAGATTAATAATTGGGCCCAAACCAAATATGAATATAAAAATGCATATTTTCTGTCAATTGTTCTTGTTTATAGAACTATGTTGGCCTGTAACTAATTTAAAAACAAATATACGTGATGTAAAAGTTAAGAATAAATGTTAGAAAATTAAGCTAGATTAAAAAGTTGGGGAAAAAATGGCATATTTTGTAAAAAAAAAAAAAAGAAAAAAAAATATATATATATATATATATATATATAATAAATTAAATTAAATTAAATAAAAACAAACAGCTTCTTGTATCAGTGGACAATTAGATTGATTCACACTGAATATATAATATATTAATAAATCTCTCTCTCTCTCTCTATAAGAGCTTTAAAACTCGATCATCATGAAGTTTAATAATTGGGCCTAAAACATTGCTGAAACAAATATTAATATAAAAATATTTTAATATTTTAAAATCTTATTTCAGATAATTAACAATATGCCTATTTAATTATGTTTCCATGTAAAAATATTTTTAAAAAATTATGTATTAGGCTTCCACTGTAAGTGACATGAGCAAAACGGTTAATCACGGTTATTATTTGTTTGTCAATCATCGTTATCTATTCCCGGGCAGGATATTTATCACTATTCTCAGGGCAGAGCTTCAAACACACTGTACGGATAATATTACACACACATCCCTCATGATCTGTCAGCGTGACATCTGTAACGCTAATTCCAGATCACAGATCGTTCCTGACCTTGGTCCCTGCCAGCGGTCAGTCTAAGGATCTCCTCTCTCAGTCCAGCCATCTCCTGCTCGAGCTCTCTGTTCCTGCGCTCCGCTTTGTGCAGACGCCTGGAGAACATCAACAACACTGTGTATCCACTAGCAGTACATCAGTACTACTGTGCACTCTAACAAATGTCATAGAGAAAGACAAAAATCTAAAATACTACAGTAAAAACCTGTTAAATGGTTAAATGTAACATTCCATATACAGTGAAGAACCTGTTTAATCCAACATGTATCATTTTTGGTAGTAAAAACTATGACTTACCATATCATTTACAATGAAAACATTAAAAGCACATGATACACACATACAGTATATACAAATATCATAGACTGTAAAAAAAAAACTTCTTTCCAGAAAAGTGAAGCCAAAATATCCCAGTATGGCCACTGTCATCTTGCGGCAATGATGTCATTTGGAGTCTGCGCAGTAGCGATTCGTTTGGAGTCTGAGTCTGCGCAGTAGCGTTTCGTTTGGAGTCTGAGTCTGCGCAGTAACGATTCGTTTGGAGTCTGAGTCTGTGCAGTAGCGTTTCGTTTGGAGTCTGAGTCTGTGCAGTAGCGTTTCATTTGGAGTCTGAGTCTGCGCAGTAACGTTTTGTTTGGAATCCGAATCTGCGCAGTAGCATTTCGTTTGGAGTCTGAATCTGCGCAGTAGCGATTCGTTTGGAGTCCGAGTCTGCGGAGTAGCGATTCATTTGGAGTCCGAGTCTGCACAGTAGCATTTTGTTTGGAGTCTGAGTCTGCGCAGTAGCGTTTTGTTTGGAATCCGAATCTGCGCAGTAGCAATTCGTTTGGAGTCCGAGTCTGCGGAGTAGCGATTCATTTGGAGTCCGAGTCTGCGCAGTAGCGTTTCGTTTGGAGTCTGAGTCTGCGCAGTAGCGTTTTGTTTGGAATCCGAGTCTGTGCTGTAGCATTTCGTTTGGAGTCCGAGTCTGCGCAGTAGCGATTCATTTGGAGTCCAAGTCTGTGCAGTAGCATTTCGTTTGGAGTCCGAGTCTGCGCAGTAACACTTGAACATACATCATCGTGATAAAAGCTACCTAAAATGACAGAAACTATCTTTGCGAAAAATTGATTGTAATTGATTTGAAGTATAATTACATTTTTTTAGTTTGGCTCCCATTCCATTGTTTACATGGAGAGGACGGGGTTTATGACCTATACTGCAGCCAGCCACCAGACGGCGATCGAAATTTTTTTGGCTTCACTTTTCAGGATGTACAGGTGCATCTCAAATAATTAGAATATCGTGAAAAAGTTACATTTTTTGTAACTTATTTCAAAAAGTGAAACTTTCATATATTCTAGATTCATTACACGTAAAACATTTCAAAAGTTTTTGTTTGTTTTAATTTTGATGATTAGAGCTTACAGCTCATGAAACTCAAATATCCAGTATCTCAAAATATTACAATATTTCCTAAGATCAATAAAAAAAAAATGGATTTGCAAGTTATTTTAAAGTATGTTCATTTATGCACTCAACAATTGGTCGGGGCTCCTTTAGCATCAGTGAGGTGTGGCATGGAAGCGATCAGCATGTGGCTCTGCTGAGGCACTATGAGCCTTCAGCTTGTCTGTATTGTTGGATCGACTGCTTCTCATCTTTCTCTTGAAAATATCCCATAGATTCCGTATGGGGTTCAGGTCAGGCATGTTGGCTGGCCAGTCAAGCACAGTAATATCATGGTCAGCAAACCACTTGGAAGTGGTTTTGGCACTGTGGGCAGGTGTTAAAGTCCTGCTGGAAAAGGAAATCAGCATCTCCATAAAACTTGTCAGCAGATGGAAGAATAAAGTGCTCCAAAATCTCCTGGTAGACAGCTGCATTGACTTTGGACTTGATAAAACACAATGGACCAACACTAGCAGACGTCACGGCTCCCCAAATCATCTCTGACTTCAGAAACTTCACACTGGACTTCAAGCAGCTTGGATTCTGTGCCTCTCCAGTCTTCCTCCAGACTCCAGACCTTGATTTCCAAATGAAATGCAAAATTTATTTTTATCTGAAAAGAGGACTTTGGACCACTGAGCAACAGTCCAGTTCTTTTTCTCCTTAGCCCAGGTAAGATGCTTCTGATGTTGTTTCTGTTTCAGAAGTGGTTTGGTAGCCTTTTCCTGAAGACGTCTGAGCGTGGTGACTCTTGATGCACTGACTCCAGCTTCAGTCCACTCCTTGTGAAGCTCTCCCAAGTGTTTAAATTGGCTTTGCTTGACAGTATTCTCAAGCTTGCGGTCATCCCTGTTGCTTGTGCACCTTTTCCAACCCAATTTCTTCCTTCCAGTTAACTTTGCATTTAATATGCTTTGATACAGCACTCTGTGAACAGCCACCCCTTTCAGTAATGACCTTCTGTGACTTACCCTCTTTGTGGAGGGTGTCAATGATTGTCTTCTGGACCATTGCCAAGTCAGCAGTCTTCCTCATTATTGTGGTGTCAAATAACAAGAGATACCCAGAATTTATACTGTAGAGATGCTCATTTAATGAAACTCAAATTGAAATATTCTAATATTTTGAGATACTGGATTTTTGACATTCATGAGCTGTAAGCTCTAATCATCAAAATTAAAAAAAAAAAAAAAACTTTTGAAATGATTAACTTTACATGTAATGAATCTAGAATATATGAAAGTTTCACATTTTGAAATAAGTTACAAAAAAAGAACTTTTTCACGATATTCAAATTTTTTGAGATACACCTGAATATAAATGTGTGTGTGTAAAATACTGAAATGTAATTATTTTCATTGAATACTCAAATATAATTGAATATATTTATTACACTAAATAACAGCATTTGTTATCAGATATGACTGTAACAGTTGAGTGTATGCTGCTGTACCTCTGTAGCTCGTGAGTGTGTGTGTCGCTCTGCTCCGTCTCTGCGCTGCTGGTGATTGGCTGGGGTTTGTTCTGCTCAGCAGGAAGTTCAGGAAGTGCCATCAGCTCAGCAGTGATGGATTCTCTGAGCCGCCACACCTGATTCTGCAGCAGATTCACATTCACATTGACATCTGATTCAGACTACTGCTAGATGGAGATCACTAATGTGAAAAGATGACGCCTCTCAATGACTTCCTTATTGCAATATTTTACAAACTCACGCTATTTACTCATATTATCCACAAAACTGTAAATATGTGATAATCTGTAAAAATGTATATTCTGTCTTTATTTATTTATTTTTTTTGTTTATTTATACTTTATTAGTTCATTTTTTTATTCTTTCATTTTATTATAATGTGTCTTGTTGTTGTTGTTTTTATATGTATACGCTGGAAGGTTCATTACCAAAATACAACCATTGTGTGTGCAAGCACAGATAGAAATAAAGCTCTTTCTCAATGTACATTGAGAAGATGACTTATTTTGGTTACATTTTTAATAAACTCATGTTAATTTGTATAAGTTTCATGACTTCGATTAATTGGTCATCCTTTTTGATTGTTACATTTTATTTAACCATTAAAATGCAACCCAGCAAAATTAAAAAGGAAAAAATAGAATTTAGGAAAAAAATATAATGTATTTCATAGGGTCCTAAAATGTAATTATTGTTAAACTTTTAATAAATTTTAATCATTAAAATTTAATTTAACCATTAAAACAGAATCAAGAATAAAGAAAAGCGAATTTGGTAAAAAATAAATAAATAAATAAATAAATAAATAAATAACATAAAAAAATAAAACAGATTTAATAAAGCCCAACTCAGGGCCCTATGAAATCCATTTTATTTATTTCAGAAATTCAGGTTTATTTATTTTATTTTATTTTATTTCCCAAATTCTGCGTTGTTCCATTTAAATTTTTCTGAATTCCATTTTAATGGCTTAATTAAATTTTAATAATCAAAAAGCACATCTAATGCACTGAATTCATAAAACTTTATCAATTAAAATTTTTAACAATAATAATTTAAAAAATTTTAACAATAATATTTTTTTTAACAATTTCTTTTTTTTCCAGAAATTCTGTGTTGTTTGTTTGAATCTCTCTGGATTTTATAATATAATGCATATTTACAGTAAATTCCAATTTTTATGCGTGAATTCCGTGATCATCGACCAATGTTCATCATACCAGTTTTCCCTGCAGGAGGAGCTGATCTCTGTCCTGCTGCTGGTTGATCTCCATCATGATGTCCCTGCTGCGGTCCAGCGCTCCCGTCTCTCTGTGCGGCACAGCAGCGTGAGAACATCACGTCACAGCTCAACACTAAGGGCCAGTTTTACTAACAATTTGCGCCAGCGCAAACTGTCTTTTGGCATTAAAATAGTAGTGTCAGGATTTACTAAAGACGCACAGTGAAAAATTAGCGCTGAAAAAGCGTGGACACAGTTATTTTTGCATTGAACATGCATTTGTAGGAGTTTCCCTTTCAGACACAAAATTTATGGGAGGAGAGTATTCAAATGAATCAATGAGATTTACTAACGTTTGCCTTCGACAAATTACTGGTATTTGCGTCATTATTTAACGCCCCAAAAAAGCATATCTTAGGGCCAGTTTTACTAAACAGGGCAAATTAGCGCGAGAGTGCGATTCCAAAACAGCGCCGATGGGTGTGGAAATTTCTGCAGGTGATTTACTAACAACACGCAAATTAAAGAACACAGACGCAACATCTCATTTACATATCGACCAATGCAATACCTGTGCCAAGCGCAGTGCAAATTAGCGTAGTTGCAAATAAAGAATAAAGAAATAAAGAAGCTGGAGGAGAACTGGAGGCCAAAAAATGAAGGGCTGCAAGAAGTTTTGATAGAGCTGGTATTGCGTGACTCCTAGTTGGGGGTTCCAAGTCGTCTTTTATTTTCTGAAGCAAATTAAAAATAACATGGCTTGGCAAACTATATTTTCGTGTTCTTCTTGCATTCCAAATAAATGAATACGAAATCCTCTCCTTCTAGCACGTGCTCTCTGTTCTCTCCAGTGCCTCCTCTAGCAACAATAATTGCAGCCATTTCAACTGCAAAACAGTTTAAGACATGCTTTTTTGCGGGGTTAAATAATGGCGCAAATACAAGTAATTTGAAAGCGCAAACTGCACTGCGTGATTCATTTGAATGCTCTCCTCCCATAAATTTTGAGTCTAAAAGGGAAACTTCTACAAATGCATATTCAGTGAGGTCAGACAAATAACTGTGTCCACGCCTTTTCAGCACTAATTCTTCACTGGCGTCTTTAGTAAATCCTGTACTATTTTGCGCTGGTGAAAGCTGTTAGTAAAACTGGCCCTTAAACTGCTTTGCGGTTGAAATGGCTGCAATTATTGTTGCTAAAGAGGCCCCGCAGAGAACAGAGAGCGCGTGATAGAAGGAGAGGATTTTTCCACACATATAAATTTATCTGAAATGCCAGAAGAACACAAAAATATAGTTTGCCAAGCCATGTTATTTTTAATTTGCTTCAGGAAATAAAAGACAATTTGGAACCTCAACTAGGAGTCACACAAAACCAGCTCTATCAAAACTTCCAGCAACCCTTCATTTTTTGACCCCCAGTTCTTTTCAGCGTACTGTGGCTTCTTTATTTCTTTATTCTTTATTTGTGACTATGCTAATTTGCGCTGCGCTTGGTATATTGCGTTGGTCAATATGTAAATGAGATGTTGCGTCTGTTAGGGTTGTGCAATTAATCAAAATACAGTTTCGATTTCGATTTTGGTCTCCAACGATTATGAAAATACAATAATCAAGATAAAACGATTATTGCACCCCATTCCACCCCCTTTCCAGCGGTGCACTTTTGCTCCTCCATAAAAGTCCAGTTTCAAGTGCACATCAGTAAAATCAGGTAACGTGACTTCTGCAAAATGGGACGTGCTTGATTTATTAAAGTTGTTTAAATTTATTCATGTTTTTAGAAATGCGAAAGAGAACTTGCACTGTTCCTCAGGAGGATGCACCTTTAAAGTCGTCTTTTAGCTCAGGGTGCGCGCCTAAATGGAAAAATGCATGCAGAAATGTGTCAAAATGCGGCACTTAGTGATTATTCTGGGGCAGTCGTGGCCTAATGGATAGAGAGTTGGGCTTGTAACCCGAAGGTCGTGGGTTCGAGTCTCGGGTCCGGCAGGGAATATCATGACTGAGGTGAGACCCTTGAGCAAGGCACCAAACCCCCAACTGCTCCCCGGGCGCCGCAGCATTGGCTGCCCACTGCTCCAGGTGTATGTTCACTACTGTGTGTATGCACTTGGATGGGTTAAATGCAGCGCACAAATTCCAAGTATGGGTCACCATACTTGGCCACACACCACTTCCCTTCCCCTTTCCCTTCCTTATTCACTTAAACCCTGTCGGTTATGTAATAAATGAACGTAAGCGGTTGAGAATGAAAACGCCTGTGTAACAATATATTGGATCCGTGCAGCTCTTAAAGTGACAGCGGGCTAATATTCCTGCTGCTGACTGTGTGCTTAATATTAATCAAACAATAAAAGACAAAGACAAAATCACTCACTGCTGCTGACTGAAGGACTTTTGTAGCTTATAGTTTAATTCTTACAGTGAAGACTATGCTGTTTTATTTTACATTAGATTATTCAATTTCTGTAGTAGGCTGTTAACTCTGTACTTGCATTTAAAAAAGTTTTGGTCATATGGTCCACTCATAATAGTGTTAAATAATCAGGGTTATAATATTGACCAAAATTATCGTGATTATGATTTTTGTCATATTCGAGCAGCCCTAGCGTCTGTGTTCTTTAATTTGTACGTTGTTAGTAAATCACCCACATAAATTTCCACACCCATCAGCGCTGTTTTGGAATTGCCCTGTTTAGTAAAACTGACCTAATAAGTGCTGATGAAGAGTCACTGACCTGGTGGCTGTGTAAGAGTAGCCCACAAACGCCAGATGAAGCCCAACCGGCGCTCTCTCCATCACGTCACTCAGGCTCTCCTGAACACAAGAGCAGAAGAGTCAGATCACGCTGAGGTTCACCATCTGATGGGATCTGATGGCTCTGGTACCGTTTCGCTCAGACTGTCATCCAGAACGTCGAAGTTGGAGGTGTCTGTGGCATTGGAGACGTCTGGATGGTACGGAGGAGGGAGGAGATGAAGGGAACTCCAGTCCAAACCCGTGAAGAACGGGTGTTTTCTGAAGTCTCCGGAGCCCCTGGTGCCCAACCTCTCGCTCCTGTCGCAGATCAGAGCACTGATGAGAGAACGCGCCTCCTCAGACACTTCTGATCCTGGGGGAAACTCAAAATAATCCTGTTCAGACAGAAACACACACTCAATGCTTCATCTACAGTTGAGGTCAAAAGTTTACATACACCTTGCAGAATCTGCAAAATGTTAATTAATGCATGGTTTTTCCTTTTGGAGCATCAGTGAGCATTTGAACCTTCTGTAATAGTTGCATATGAGTCCCTCAGTTGTCTTCACTGTGAAAAGATGGATCTCAAAATCATACAGTCATTGTTGAAAAGGGTTCAAATACATAAAAATGCTGAAAAACCACAGAATTTGTTGGACCTGAAGGATTTTTCTGAAGAACAGCGGGCAGTTTAACTGTTCAGGACAAACAAGGGACTCATGAACAACTATCACTAAACAAAAAAACACAGCTGTGGATCATTCAGGTAACAACACAGTATTAAGAATCAAGGGGATGTAAACTTTTATAAATTCAACTGTTATTTTCTCTTGTGGACTATATGTAAATGTCTTTTATGTGAAATATCTTATTCAGGTCAGTACTAAATAAAAAATAGCATGAATTTTGTATGATCCCTCTTATTTTGGTAAAACAATTAACATTTTGCAGATTCTGCAAGGTGTTTGTAAACTTTTGACCTCAACTGTTTATTTTTTACAAACATGGGCAAATTGCAGAATCCTGCAAACTGTCAAGGAACTTGACAAAATTTGTCAGAATTTGTCAAGGAACTTGACAAAAAAACGGCGGGCAGACTCAGAGATCTACATGACAACCTGCCAAATTAAAAGTTCAGTTTAACTTGAAGAAATTATGACAGAAATATATTACTATTGAATACTAAAACATACTTTTCAACATATAAATAATAATAATAAAAATAATAATAATAGTAGTAGTAGTAATAATAAATAATAATTTACTACAAAAAAAAAAAAAACGCTAAAACTCTTCACCACAACCCACCAAAATAAAAGTTTAGTTTAACTTGAAGAAAATATGGCAGAAAAATATCATTATCAAAAATCAAAATGTATTTCTCAAAATAATGATTATATAGAAATATCACACAAAATTACACAATTTTTCATCCATGTTTTAGTTTGACAAAAATGTATAGGAATTGTTAAATTTCCATTTGATTACATTTTAAAGAGTTTTATGAATTAATTTAACCACCTTTAAAGATATTTGTAACGGGGTGAACAAGACGTGAGACGTGCGGATCCATGTGCAAAGCTTTATTCAGGGTCGTGGTCACAAAACAAGCAAGGTTCATGAAATGGCAAAACAGGTATAACACAGACAAGACAAAGAGTAATCCTAGGGCAAGCGTGGGTCTTCGATCGGCGAACAATATCCAACAGGGCAAGGCAGAGAGATAATTCAGGTACACAGAAATAATCCAGGCAGGGGCAAACAGAGTCCGAATGACAAGACGAGAGAGATATATATCCAAGGCGGGCTATATACTTCAGGGCAGGCAGAGAACAGACAAGAAAGGAGATACACAGGCTAGGATCAGAACACGAATGACTCAGGTAATAACCAGGAAAACTAGACTAGGATTAAGACTAAGAAAACACGGAAAGACTCCGTATCGCAGCTATCACTAGGAGAGCGATAAACGCAGAACAATACTCGGCGATTAGAACGAGGAAGTCCAAGGCTTATGTAGAGTGTGTGATTGTGTGATGGGTCTCAGGTGTGAGCGTGTGATTAGTGAAATGGCT
Organism: Spinibarbus caldwelli; assembly: GCA_039654775.1. Taxonomy (NCBI): domain Eukaryota; kingdom Metazoa; phylum Chordata; class Actinopteri; order Cypriniformes; family Cyprinidae; genus Spinibarbus; species Spinibarbus caldwelli. The sequence goes on from CM077267.1 coordinate 406,638, forward strand.
GCTGGGAAATGTAGGCTGGGGTAATGTATAACAATCTGTGTGGTGTGAGAGTCAATATGATGGCAGAGTGACCTCTGGTGGCGAGCGAACGGAAGTCCATGGACCAGATTCATGACAATATTAATTAAATTGATTGTTAATTAATTAAAGTATTATATGTTCATTTGATTGCCATGGTTTTTGATAGGAAATTTGTATTAAATCATAAAACACAGAATCCAGAAATATTAAAACAGATAAAAACAGAATTTCTGAAAAATAAGGCACAATTATTGTTAAAATTTTAAGTTTTGTGAATTCAATTGATTAGACATGGTTTTTGAATATTAAAATTTATTTGAAACCATTAAAACAGAATCCAGGAAATTTTGAACGGAAAACACATATTTTGAAAAAAAAGAAAAAAAAAGAAAAAGGAATTTGGGGAAAAAATAAAACAGATTTCATAGACACCTACATTAGGCAGACATTTAATTCAAAGTAAATGTTAGATATATTGAATTGAAGGTACAGTATACGTTTACATGCTTTATGACTTATATTTTACTGCCCTGCTCTACTGTACAAGGTACTATTCATCAAAAACAGACATTATTTAGCTTTTGGTGAGCATTATCTCCTGCTGTTTGGGAATAATAGCATCTACTTCCTCCTCACTGCTTCCCCAACCGGATTAGTTAGTTTCCTGAACTCCAGCTGTCACTGACATGTAAATGTGGACGCTCACCTTTAACTTTCCGACGTCAAAAGAGTTGTTTTTGCTGTTTAATTTCACTTTTTTCTCTGAAGAGGAAGCTCTGAAACATACAGCATGTTTTTATCATACAATGAACTCATTCGAAATGATCAAGGAAGAGTCAGTTTCTCATAGTGTGAGTTCTTTAAGTTCATTGGTGGTCACTAATAAACTACTTTCCTCTCTGAAGTCAAGTCACATTTATTTATATAGTGCTTTATACAATACAGATTTGAGCTTCACAGTAATACACAGGAAAATAACAGTGTTAATACTGAAAAATTCATCAGTTATGAAATAAAAGCTGTAAATTTCAGCTGTAAAGCAGTTCTACAGAAGACAATAGTGCCATTATCCAGCACAATTCAGGTTTGTTCTAGTCAGTGCAGTTAAATCAATGCTATTATTGAATATTTAGAGTCTTTTTGAAGTAGTACAATGTTTAGTCACAGTAGAGCTGGGCGATATGAACAAAAATATTAGCACAAAACGTTTTCCCACTTTTTTTATTTTATTTTATGTCAAATATGATGCTGCACAACAGAACTGTGGATGGATGGAAAAATATCTTGGTTATACAATATTCCTTAAATAATTATATTATTATTATTATTTTGAGAAGTACATTATATAATAGTAACATACATGTTGGGAAAGTTCCTTCTAAAAGTAATGCATTACAATATTGCATTACTCTCTAAAAATGTAACTAATTGTGTTACTTTGTTACATTGTTATGGAAAGTAATCTGTTACATTATTTTTGCGTTACTTTTTCCTCACCTGGGCTGGGCTTGCTAAAAAAAACAAAAAAACAATAACACTCTTATTTGATCAATAATTCAAAAAACAAAACAAAACACATAAATGTGATGTTTAACTAAAGTCTTTTTTGCTACAGTAACTTGCGTTACTTATTTTGAAAAAGTAATATTTTGTTGTAAATTTAAAAGTAATGCGTTACTTTACTAGTTGCTTGAAAAAGTAATCTGATTATGTAATTTACGTTATTTGTAATGTGTTTCCCCCAACAGTGGTAATATACATACAACAGTACTATATTTTAGGGTTGTGAAAAAAAAATAGAATTTCGAATATTTGTAGAATTTAAAATTAAAATCCACATTTGAATGCAAAAACTTTTCATTTGAATTTTAGGTGAGTGTCAGGCAGCCTTATCAGTGGCGCACAAGATGCAATGAGGATGTAAGTGTCGATGCATTTTAATGCTTTTGTTAGCCTATCCAGTTGAACCCACTAGATGCGGCGATGTTGGGTTGTTTATTCAAAATATTGCGGAAAAAGAGAACATCAATGCGGAGAAGATCTTGTTTACGGCAAAACTGAAACCAAGCCGTTCACACAGGATGCATATGTATTGCATGTTTTATAGGGACATCTGTCACCGTTGCACTCACGTCTCGCACAAGAGAGCCCCTTGTTTAGAAAGCCATGTAAAATTAATGTAAGTTCAACTTATTAAAAACATGTCTCAAAACTTTATGGTGGGTTTCTCCCCATCCCACTGCATCTCATGTTTTTAAATGAAAAAGTACTCTGTGTGATTGGTTTTCGGTCCTTTACATGGTACTGTTTTGTTTCTAATTGTTTAAGCAACTTAAGCAATTATATTTTAAACATTATGCACCTTTTTCAAAGATAGTCATGTTATTTTATTGCTTTGAATAAACGTGCATAAGTAATATTTTGCTTAATGCGCCCTCTTATGGCCTCAGGAGAGAAGCCAAAAGCTTTTTTCCCCAAACTGAAATTATGCCCTTTAAATTTGAATATTGATAATATTTAAGTATAAAATTCAAATTTAGTTTTTCAGCCATTTTGGCAGCCCTACTATATTTATGTCATAATTTCTTCAAGTTAAACCAAACTTTTATGCTTTAGGTTTGTGCTGAAGATCTGTGAGTCTCAGTAAAGCTGCTGAAGTGTCTCTCAGAGTGGCTCTGGATTTGAAGTTCATGTGCTCATATATTGAGATGCAGACGCAAAAAATGTTTGGGTTTGTGTAGTAGATGAAATTACAGCACTCATTCACACAGAAATTATTTCAGCAGAAATCATCGTTATCAACATAAATTTTATCGCAATCTCCAAATGATAGATTGTTTATCGTTCAGCCCTCAATCCTAGCACTTTAACCACTAGACCACAGCCTCCTCAAGCAGCGCTCCTTTACCTTGAAGTGTATTATTTTAGCGTAGGTCTCAGAGATGGACTCTGCGTAGAAGGGTGTGGTTCCCAGCAGCATTTCATATGCACAGACGCCCAGAGCCCACCAATCACACTCAGAGCCATAGCCTCCGCTGCCCTCCACTGCCCGCAGGATCTCTGGAGACAGATAATCTGGAGTCCCGACGGCCAAAGACGAGTGGATCTGCGAATATATACACATATGAGCACAGCGAGCTAATCGCACATGACTGAATGTAGGCTTACGTCTAACAGCAGAGAAACATCACCAGTCCATCATCTTCCAGACGCAGACAGGAGCCAAAATCACCCAATCGCGCATGACCATCTGCTGTCAGCAAGATGTTGTCAGGCTTAATGTCTCTACAGGAAAAGAGCAGACAACAAATTGAACATCCAATCATCCTATACAACATCTACAACACTACCAGTCAAAAGTTTTTGAACAGTAAGATTTTTAATGTTTTTTAAAGAAGTCTCTTCTGTTCACCAAGCCTGCATTTATTTGATCCAAAGTACAGCAAAAACAGTACAATTCTGAAATATTTTTACTATTTAAAATAGCTGTTTTCTATTTGAATATATTTTAAAACGTAATTTATTCCTGTGATCAAAGCTGAATTTTCAGCATCATTACTCCAGTCACATGATCCTTCAGAAATCATTCTAATATTCTGATTTGCTGCTCAAAAACATTTATTATTATGTTGAAAACAGCTAGAATTTTAGTAGAGTAGATTTTTTTCAGGTTTCTTTGATGAATAGAAAGTTCAGAAGAACAGCATTTATCTGAAATAGAAATCTTTTGTAAGGTTATAAATATATTTATCATCACTTTTGATCAATTTAAAGCAACCTTGCTAAATAAAAGTATCAATTTCTATAATTTCTTTCCCAAAATGGTATAGTGTATAATATTACAAAAGCTTTTTATTTAGGATTATTTTTTTATTTGGGGGGGGGGTATCATTGTATAAAAATAAGTCCTGTGGTTATCCTCAAGTCTCAGTCCTTTGAATGTCTGGTTTTGACTGTTTCTAAACCCTTTACCACTGTTACTGCAACTATCTACAGACCTCCAAAGTCTAATGGAGTTTTCTTACCGGAATTTGCTGATTTGTTGTCCATGTTGTGCCTTAACTTTGAGAGAACTCTTATCCTTGGGGACTTTAACATCAATGTTGACAAAAAAGACTCTGGAATTGACAAAGGACTTGTCTCTTTTAGAGTGTTTTGATCTGAAACAACTTGTGGACTTTTCTATTCATAACAAGGATCACACCTTGGATCTAGTGATTACCAACTGTTCATTTTTGTCTCAGCCTACCTCTGTAGACTTAGGGTTGTCTGACCACTTGGCTGTCCTTTTTAATATGGAATTGTCATGTACAAAAATGTCATCTACACAAACGGTAAATTATCGTAATTGGAAATCGATTGATCTTCAGGATTTCTCTGCTTTTATTGAGTCATCTGTTAGTGGTCTCTCTCCATCTGACTCCCTGGAGGACAAGGTCTCTGTGTTAAATTCTGCTCTCCTCTCTGGTTTGGACTCTATTGCACCTAGGAAATCTCGATCTGTGTCCTATGTATGCTCTGCTCCTTGGTACAATGATGAGCTGCGCTCAAAGAAGGCAGCTTACCGGAAGATGGAGTGTAGGTGGCGTCTCTCTGGCCTGAATGTTCATCACCTAGCATGGAAGGACCACTTAAATGAATATAAGGCTGAGATTGCATCTGTCAGGTCTCAGTACTTCTCACAGATAATTGTAAATAATCAAAGTAATCCCAGACAATTGTTTCATGTCATTAACAAAATTCTGAAAGGCAACAGTTCTTTCAGCATACCCATTACGGCTAATCTCTGTGATGGGTTCCTTGAATTTTTCAGTTCTAAGATTGATAAGGCTTGTAGCTGTATGAGTACTACTTCTGTTTCGGCTGACCTTGCTCTCAATACCATTCAATTCTCTGGAGCCCTTCTTTCAAATTTTTCCACACTCATTTTAATTTCTCTGAACAAAGAAGTTTCGCAAATGAAGGCTGCCACCTCCATAGTTGATCCTGTACCGACATGTTTATTTAAAGCATGTTTTGCCTGTGTGGGCACTGTCGTCTTGAGTATTGTTAATGACTCCCTGGGCTCTGGTGTCATGCCAGCATCTTTCAAAATCGCTTCCGTCACCCCTGTACCAAAAAAGGTTAGCACTGACCTGGACAATTTCAATAATTACCGCCCCATTTCAAATCTTACTTTTATAGCCAAAATTCTGGAGCGAATTGTGGCATCTCAATTACATACCCATCTTACACTTAATAATTTGTTTGAGCCTTTTCAATCTGGATTCTGTAAGTTTCATTGCACAGAAACAGCATTAGTGAAGGTTACTAATGATCTGTTACTTGCTGCGGACTCTAGCTGCCTGTCAGTTTTCATTCTTCTTGATCTCAGCGTGGCCTTTGACATGGTTGATCATTCTCTTTTACTCTCTCGGTTGGAATCTGTGTTTGGTATTACAGAGACTGCATTAAATTGGTTTAAGTCTTACCTCTCAGACCACAGGCAGTTTGTCTCCATGGGTGGATACAAGTCTAAAATTGGCTCAGTCAAATTTGGGGTACCCCAGGGATCACTTCTGAGTCCATTACTCTTCTGTATGTATATTTTTCCTCTTGGCCATCTCCTTAGATCTCTTGGTCTTAATTATCACTTCTATGCAGATGACACCCAGGTGTACATTCACTCAAAACCGGGTGACTACCCAGCTGTTGCTTTCCTGGAGCATCGTACCTCTGAGATAAAAATATGGATGTCTAAAATTTTCTTTGCCTTAACAGTGATAAGTCGGAGGTTATGCTTATTAGCTCAACCCACCAACTTCGTAAATCTGGACCTTTAACACTAACCATAGATGGTTCAGTCTTGGAATTTCAAACAAAACTAAAAAACCTAGGGGTGATATTTGACGCTCATTTAACATTTGACCCCCACATTCAGTCATTTTTTCATCTCAGAAATATTGCACAAATTCGCCCTATGCAGGTGTTTCAAAAACCACCCTAAATAAACTGCAGTATGTCCAAAACTCAGCTGCTAGAATCCTGACAGAGACCAGAACCAGGGAGCACATCACTCCAATTTTGGAATCCCTACACTGGCTCCCTGTTAGGTTTCGTATTGACTTGAAAATTCTCATGCTTACGTATAAGGCCTTGCATGGTTTGGCACCGAATTATCTATCGGAACTTCTGACGGTTTACTCACCTAGGCGGAATCTCCATTCCTCTGATTCTGGCCTTTTGACCGTTCCCTCAACTCGTTTACGCTCTATGGGTGACTGGGCATTTTCCTCCCTTGCTCCAAAACTCTGGAACTCTCTCCGCTATAATATTAGACATGCAGAATCTTTTAATGTGTTTAAATCTTCCTGAAAACTCACTTTTTTTAGACTTGCTTATCTGTGATTTGTCAGGTGCTAGGGGGAAGGGTATTGTTTTTCTCTTCATTGTTTTTGATGTGTTTTTATTGTTACCTCTCTACTTTCTTTTTTCTTTTAAGCGCTTGGAGAATTAACTTTTAAAGGCGCTATATAAAAATTAATTTATTATTATTATTATTACTGTTCAAAAACTTTTGACTGGTAGTGTGTGTGTGTAAATATATATATATATATATATATATATATATATATATATATATATATATAGTTCATTCAGTCATAATTTGTATGTTTAGGTGAACTGATCAGTATTAGTATAGATACCTGTGCACATAGCCTAATCTGTGGACTGAATCGATGGCCATCACCATCTCAGCCAGGTAGAACTGAGCCATGTCCTCTGGGATATGATCACCAAACTTACTCAACAACGTCAGTAGATCTCCACCTATATAGTAATCCATAGCCAGATACTGCAGAGAAGAAGAGGAGAGACACTCATAAATAAAGTTGTTGCTCTTTTGTTGGTTTTGATTGCTTCTATTGTCCTCATTTGTAAGTCGCTTTGGATAAAAGTGTCTGCTAAATGACTAAATGTAAATGTAAATGTAAATGTAAATGTAATAAATCAGAGTGAAAAGATGAACAGACAGAACTGTACATCTGACAAACAGAAGATCATGATTCATGAGCACTGAACAAAACACATGTGTCAAGGAATCATTCTGAATGAATCTTTTCAACATATTTCACCTGTTTTGTGTGCATCGGTCTCTTTCATTTGCTCTTTTTACATTGTTTATCACTCAGCTAACAGGAAACGTTGTCAGAATGTTTTTTGAAAGTTACATAAATGTTAGAACAGGACGTTCTTATGTTTACGGAACATTCTCATTAGGTTGAGAGAAAACATTTTGAGATACTTGGAACGTTCTTATAATGATATTTGAACTTCATGAACGATCTATGAAACTTTTTTTGTAACCATTAAGTAACGTTCTACATCACGACAGTAAAAACTCCTGTTTTACTCTATACTGAAGCCTGATTTGTTCACGTTTGTGTAGCTACACAAACCAATGGCACTTTAGCCTGCCAGAATGGGCGGCTCCGACTTGCTATATAAGTCGGCTCACAGTGCCATTCATCAGATCATTCAACTGAAGCGACAGTCATCGATTCGTGCAGCTTATAGCGTGGCAAGTGACACAACGCTCGTTACCTTATCTGAACATCAAACAGACAGAACTCGCGCCTGCAAGGCAGGGACGTCTAAGTTATAAAATCTGGCAAATGAACAGCCGGCGGCCGCATAAATCTCACCAATAGATATTCTGCTGGACCACGCCCAGGAGGAGGCCATCCCTCTTGTGGAATGGGCCCTCACACCTATAGGGCATTGCAAACCTTCTGATACGTAAGCCAAGGCTATCGCGTCAACAATCCAGTGAGAAAGTCGCTGCTTTGTGGCTGGCAGTCCTTTATGGCGGCCTCCAAAGCAAACGAACAGTTGCTCAGACTGCCTAGAGTGTTCCAGGTATACTCTCAGAGCCCTTATCGGGCAGAGCATGTTTGGACCCTGCTGACCAACTGTAACGGGGAGCGCCAATAGGGAGATCACCTGAGCTCTGAATGGAGTTGAGATCACTTTAGGAACATAACCATGTCTTGGTTTCAGAATGACTTTACAGTCATTAGGCCCAAACTCAAGACACGATGTGCTGATCGAGAGCGCTTGCAAGTCACCCACTCGCTTAACTGACACCAAGGCAAGGAGGAGGGTCGTTTTAAGCAATAAGGGCTGCAAATCAGCCGAGCTGAGCGGCTCAAAGGGGGGGCCCTCTTAGGGCCCGCAGGACTATAGACAAGTCCCAAGACGGCACGATCTGAGGGCGAGGAGGATTCAGCCTCCTTGCGCCCTTCAGGAATTTAACGACCAGGTCGTTCCTGCCGATTGAATGGCCAGCTTCGAGAGAATGGTTCACCGCGATAGCTGCCACATACACTGTGAGCGTGGAGGGGCCGCGCCCCTTATCCAGCAGCTTTTGCAAAAAGGTTAGCACGTGGGACACGTCACATGATATCAGGTCCAAACTTCGTGCCAAACACCAGTTAAGGAAGACCGACCATTTTTGGCTGTAAAGCCGTCTTGTAGATGGCACTCTCACCTCCAAAATAGTACTGCTGCTGAGAGTTGCACTAGCTCCGGGAACCAAGCCTGGTACCTCCAGAATGGGGCCACTAGGAGGAGGGAACACTTGGTCTCACTGACCCGCCTGACGACCTGAGGAATCAGGTTTGGGGGTGAAACGCCCATTTGCCCGGGGCTACCTTGCCTCTAGACAGCATGTCTGCGCCAAGGTTCAATCTGCCCGGCACATGAACCGCCCTTAGCAAGAGGAGTTCTTTCTGTGCCCAAAAGAGGAGGCGACAAGCCATCCTGCAAAGAGTGTGTGACCTGAGACCGCCTTGGTGATTGATATAAGCCACCACCGTCATGCTGTCCGACCGGACCAAGACGTGGTGCCCTTTCAAGGCTGGAAGGAAGGTTTTCAGGGCTAAGAAAACCGCCAACATCTCTAGGCAGTTGATATGCAGGCATTGCTCCGGGGCTGACCAGGAGCCGAATGCCAGATTGTCCTCCAACAGGGCGCCCCAACCAGAGTTGGACGCGTCCATTGTGACTACCTTCCTTCTGGAGGTCAGGCCTAGCCTTATTCCTGTTTGGAACAGGCGAGAGGTCGTCCAGGGGGCCACGGCCTTGATACAGCGGTGGTCTACCCTGACAGGAAACCGCCCCAGGGCCAGGCGTGGAACACGGGCTTTGAGCCAAAACTCAAGGGGCCGCATGTGAAGCAGGCCCAGAGGAATTACAGAGACGGCGGCCGAGTACCCTCTGAAAAACCTTCAGAGGGCGTGTCGCCCTCAATTTGAGAGAAGCCACCAATCGCTGAATCATCAGGGATCGTTCCGGCGTAAGCCATGCCTGCATTTGGGCAGTCTAAAATCGTCCCCAGAAAGACAGCTCGCTGTCTTGGCAACAACTGACTCTTGTGCAGGTTGATAATCAACCCGAGGGGCTCTAAGTGGCTGAGTAACAGCTCTCTGTGAGCAGCCAACTCGCATTCTGACCTGGCTAGAACCAGCCAATCGTTGAGGTAGTTCAAGACACGGATTCCCATCTGTCTCAGAGGGGAAAGAGCCGCGTCTACGCACTTCGTGAAAGTGCACGGGGAAAGAGACAGTCCAAACAAAAGGACTGTATACTGATAGGCCACTCCCTCGAACACGAATCTCAAGAACGGTCTGTGATGGGGGCTATGTGGATGTGAAAGTATGCATCTTTCAGATCCACGGTCAAAAACCAGTCTTCGGGCAAATGTGCACGAGGATCTGTTTGATAGTCATCTTGAACATCTGTTTTTCATCTGTGCCCTGTTGCCCCGCCTGTTGCCCCGCTGTGTCTTTCTCTTTTGAGAGAAAGGAGACGGGAGGGCTGAGCAAGGGGGACCATCTTCGTGAAAAAAGGTGATCCGCGAGCAGAGACAGGAAAGACTCATACTCTCGCAATGGGAGCATGAGCCATCAGTGAGCGCAGCCTCTGCGTGGGCGCTGCCGAGATTGCTGAGACTTAAAAAGTCCAAATTTGGATCCAACAGTTTTATCTAATTTTAGGCCCATCTCTAATATTTCTTTTTTATCCAAAATTTTGGAGAAAGTGGTTTTTCACCAGCTGCAGAGATTTTTGAATGACAATAAGATTTTTGATGTTTTCCAATCATGTTTTAGAAAGTTTCACTCTACAGAGACAGCACTTGTAAAAGTTTTAAATGATGTTTTAATGGCCACTGACTCAGGTGACTCTGTTGTACTGGTACTATTAGATTTACATTTACATTTAGTCATTTAGCAGTCATTTTTATCCAAAGCGACTTACAATTGGGATTTAAGTGTTGCATTTGATACAGTTGATCATGAGGTCTTGCTTGCTCGGCTAGAGCAAGTTGTGGGCATCAGAGGAACTGCATTAAGTTGGTTTCAGTCATATTTTAAAAATAGAAGCTTCTCAATCAGTATTGGACGATATTTTTCTGGGGTGGTCCCCTTGACTTGTGGGCCCCCCCCCCACCCCCACCCCCACCCCCACCCCCACCCCCCAAGGCTCTATTTTGGCTCCTTTATTGTTTTCTTTATATATGCTTCCTTTAGCCTCTATTTTTGAAAAGCATGGCTTGTACTATCACTGCTATGCAGATGATACTCAACTTTATTTGCCCCGAAGCATAAAAATGGTGTAGACTCCCTCTGTGCCTGTCTTTCCGATGTTAAAGCCTGGATGTCTTTGAATTTTTTAAATCTAAATGAGAGCAAAACTGAGATTATTGTGTTTGGCTCTTCTGAAGTCCCAAACATTTCTCATGTAAATTCTGGTGTTTTATCTTCTTCAGTTAAATCAGATGAAAAAACTTGGGCGTCTTTTTCGATAATGCACTTAAATTTGATAGGCAAATAAATTCAGTTGTCAAATCAAGTTTTTACCAATTAAGTATGTTGGCTAAAGTGAAGACCTTCCTTTCTTTTAAGCACTTTGAAACTGCAATTCATGCTTTTATTTCTTCTAGAATTGATTATTGTAATTCCCTGTATCTGGGAATAAACAGTTCTTCAATATCTAGATTACAAATCGTTCAAAATGCGGCTGCACGTCTTTTAACTAGTGTTCGTAAATACGAACATATTACTCCGGTGTTAATGTCTTTACATTGGCTCCCAGTATGCTTTAGAATTGATTTTAAAGTGGTTTTGCTTGTTTTTAAATGTCTAAATGGCCTCGCTCCCCCTTACCTCTCTGACTTGTTGTGTGAATATCATCCGGAAAGAACTCTTAGGTCTGCCAATCAGAGTTTGTTAACTGTCCCAAAGTTAAAATTAAAATCTAGGGGTGACTGAGCTTTTGCCATAGCCGCATCTAAAATTTGGAACACGTTACCGATCCATATTAGAGCTGCACCAACATTACATATTTTTAAATCAAAGTTAAAAACCTATCTCTTCACTATAGACTATGACTTGTGATGTTGTTTGTCTGATGTTTGCTTGGTTTGTATACATGTTTTTAAAAGTCTTTTACAACATTGTACAACACATTGGTCAACTCTAGTTGTTTTTAATTGTGCTTTATAAATAAATTGAGACTTGAGACTTGAGACTTGAAACAAGCGACGCACTCACTGTGCCCGTCCATCTCATGCAAGAACCACACTCGCGGCGCGACATTTGAAACAACGCGTGCTGAGAAATTTGCTCTTAGGAAATGCTCTTGCTTGCTCTTTGGGCGCCGGATGGCTGCAGGGGAATCGAGCTGGAGCTTCTTCCTCGGCTTCTTAGCTTCTTCCAGAGTCAGCGAAGAGATGATCCTCGTCGCTGAAGGAGAATGATCTGATGAATGGCCCTGTGAGCCGACTTATATAGCAGGTTGGCTCCGCCCTTTCTGGCGGGCTAAAGCGCCATTGGTTTGTGCAGCTACACAAATGTGAACAAATCAGGCTTCGGTACAGAGTAAAACAGGAGTTTTCCCCATACACACAACGTGAATGAATGTTCGAAAGGGAACTTGACATTTCAACTTTTCAGAAACATCTTAAATATTGTTCCCGCAAGGTTTTTATGACCTTAATTTGTTACCTTGGGTACAGAACTGATTCATAAATGAATAATTTTGGACGAATCTTTTCAACTAGTTTGGTCTGCATCTGATTCTCCCATTTGCTCTTTTACATTTTTTATCACTTTATAGATTAATACGATCAGATAGAAAAATAATGTCAAATATATATTACAAATATACTGATAAACCTAATATCCATTTCAATGATCTGTGATTACTGGATGGTTTCCACTGATTGAACTATAATCATCTGTCAATGAATTGCAGCTGTCAAACTATTTCAAATATAGTGAATTTAGCTACAAACCATAATGCACAATGTTTCCATCTAACATGTATTTTGAGCTGCAGCTCGTCATATTAATGGAGTGTTTCACTAGTTAGCAGTAAACCGGTTACCTCCCCTGAATATGTTCCTAGATTTGTGTTGGATGCTATCCTTGGAATGGAAATATGAATATTTTATTTGTAAACATGATGCTTTTTTCACTTATTTCAGTTAATGTCATAAAACTAGCGAGCTGAGCCAGTAGTAGTGCTGACAGCGTAGTGTAAACATGACTGAAGACGTGAAAAGCAGTGGAAGAGACAAACCGATTCAACTGAGTGAGTCATTTACGCTGGAACCGCTCCGATTGATTGAAACTCGTGAATTTCAATTCAAGCGATTCACTAGCCCGTATCGCGGATCATTTGATTTAGATTGGAACTTCAGAGCGGTTTCGCGAATAATTTAATTCAGATTGGGACTTCGGAGTGGGTTTGCAAATCATTTGATTCAGATCGGGACTTCGGAGTGGGTCTGCAAATCATTTGATTTGGATTGAAACTTCAGAGTGGGTTTGCAAATCATTTGATTCGGATTGAAACTTCGGAGTGGGTTTGCAAATCATTTGATTCGGATCGGGACTTCGGAGTGGGTTTGCAAATCATTTGATTCGGATCGAAACTTCAGTTTGCAAATCATTTGATTCAGATCGGGACTTCGGAGTGGGTTCATGAATCATTTGATTTAGATCTGAACTCCGGAGCGGGTTCGCAAATCATTAGATTCGGATTGGCACTTCGGAGCAGGTTTGCGAATCATTTGATTCGGATCGGGACTTCGGGTGGGTTTGCGAATCATTTGATTCGGATCAGGACTTCAAGCAGGTTCGCGAATAATTTGATTTAGATTGGAACTTCGGAGCAGATTTGCAAATAATTCGATTTGGATCGGAACTTCGGAACGGGTTCGCGAATCATTTGATTTAGATCGGGACTTCAAGCGGGTTCATGAATCAGTTAAATTCAGAGCAGGACTTTGGAACGCGTTCGCGAATCATTTGGTGTAGATTGGAACTTCGGAGCGCAAATCATTTAATTTAGATTGGGACTTCGGACCGCATATCACGTTTTTATGAAAGCTTGGCTAAACAGGCCAAGTGACACTCAACTACTCTTCCATTTGTCTTACACAATTATGTTATTAAACATTAAATATCATACATTATGGGTAGAGTATTGAATCTGATCTGAGGTCCTGTGGTTTTAGGGGCATGAGTGATCATTTAATGTCTTTTGGTCAAATAAAGTAAAAATCAACTGATCCATTTGTGTTCAGAACATTCTAATTCAAATCAAAGTGGAAACATTTGTGTTTTAACAGGTCAAGCTGTGTTTAGTTCTGTGTCTCATGAATCAGTGAGTCGGTTGTGTGAAGTGACGTACGAGGTAATTGTCGTCCTGGAAAGCGTAATGAAGCTCAGTGATCCAGCGCCGGTCTCCGTTCAGAAGAACCTCCCGCTCCTCCTGATAACACGCTGTCTGAACGCACACAGCTCTCCATTAACACGCCATTATAATTAAACCCAGTTAACAGGGAACATTCTCAGAACTTTGGCTAACGTTCTTTCAATGTTATGAACAAACATTCTTCCAGTAACATTAACAGAACATTTTTTTCAAAATGATCTGGTGTTTAATAATGTTCTCGAAACGTTAGCATAAAAAAGTTATTTATACATTGGTCATGGAACGTTTTATTTCTGAAACATTTTAGTTGGACGTTCACCTAATGTTTGTTACTATTTGTTACAAATTTTACTACTTGTTTCAGAACATTCAAATGTAACATTCTCATAATATTTACAAACTGATTAAATGTAATGTTCCTTGAACGTTCGCACTTTTTAAAAAAAAAATAAAAACATTCAAATAATGTTGCTTACCTCTCCATGCTTCAAGATGCTCCACTTGTTCATGATCTTCAGCGCATAGACCTGCTGTGTGTTACGCATGCGGGCCAGAGCCACCTGTGCATTTACACCTCAGTTAATATTCATAATCATCCGCTTCATAACAGAACCAGTACAAACCCTCTCACCTCGCTGAAGGTTCCTCGGCCGATCACCTTCAAGATGTCAAAGTCATTCCTGCTTATCCGAGTCTTCTTCACCTGTCTGACCAGAGGCTCCACTGAGAATATTGAAGGAGAGAGAGCATCACACAACACAACTATAACAATAATTATAACTATAAAGCTTTAATAATTGCTCTAGCTTCAAGAGAATAGTGAAGTGTGTCTACATCACAACTACAATGACACCTTTAACTATAACGTTTTAATAATTGTTATAAGTCAACACTGACAGCTATAATCAGTATTGGGGGTAACGCATTACAAGTAATGTGAGTTATGTAATCAGATTACTTTTTTCAAGTAACTAGTAAATTTACAAGAAAATATCTGAGTTACTTTTTCAAATAAGTAACGCCAGTTACTTTGTCCCCATGTATTGACTGACAGCTCTCATGTTGCCATGTTGAGAGAAATCGGGAGTAAGTGCAGAGGTGTTGTGTGTGCTGTGTGAACATGGTGTTACTGTAGTTCTAGACTAAATCCCAACATACATTACTCATCTCACTGCACAAAAACAGATTCAGTATTCCTCAAAATGAATCAAAACAGAGAAATGCAAACTCAGAATATGATGCACACCTGCAATAATTAAATGTTAAATAATACAAATACCCTTTATGTATTTAATCACATTTTAATAACCAGTGTGTTTGTTGCTGACCTTCAATGATCTAATCCAACAGAACTAATAAGCAAAAACGACTTTAGATAAACATAACATTTGTGTTTTATTTATTTATTTGTGTATTTATTTATTTTTCTGAAGAGTGTTGAACTTCTCCTGTGTCCTATTCTTCATGCAATCCAGAACAGCAGCACAGCTAACAGGTTTGTTTGTTTTGCCAAACTTTGGCAACTTTTTTTATATATTAAAAACAAACAAGCAAGCCCAGCCCAGATGGGAAAAAGTAAAGCAATGCATTACTTTCCATAAAAAGTAACTAATTAACACAATTAGTTACTTTTTAAGGAGTATTGCATAATGCATTACTTTTAAAAGTAACTTTCCCCAACACTGACTATAACTATGACAATATCTATAGCTATAACAGTAACTATAATAATAATAATGATAATTATAACTATAACTGTAGCAATAATGATAATGATAACTATGAAGTTTTAATAATCATTCTATTTCTACGAGAACAGCAAAGTCCACACCACAGCTATAACTATAACTATATCTAGATAATAAAAATAACTAGCCCAAAACTTCAAAGTTTTAATAATCATTTTAATTATATGAAAATAGTGGAGTTCACACCACAATTAACAATAACGACATAGAGGAACCATACTTGGAGTCATATTTCATAGTGATTTTTTTTCCAGCTTATGAATATTAAACACGCTGACATCCAATCAGAATCCATCCTCGAGCATTTAAAGTGGCAGAGGTATTTATCGTTCTTGGTGTAAATGGGCCTTAATGCAGCTCCGGCATCTATTGTTAAGGTTGTTTTCACTATATAAAAAAATTTGAGAAGGTTCTTTTCAAGGTGCTATATACAGTCAAACCAAAAATGATTCAGACACCAGATATAATTTTTTTACTAGTGGGTGCAGGTCTCTATAGTTGATTTATGTAAGTGAGGATAGCAAAATAAAGTAAACTGTGACATATTATACCCAAAAAATCTTCATACAATGGATTACCAGTAAAAATTGATTTGACACTTTGACCTGACCATGTTTTGTTCCATACCTTTCTATCAAAGTTATCTGACATTATCAAGATGAATTTGTTCTGACACAGTTTAACTCTTGAGTTCTTGTCTCATTTTACTACCATTTTCTAGCAAATAAACTGTGATAATGTGAGAAATGTTGAAGGTGTCTGAATAAATTTTAGTTTGACTGTAATTCATTTTGTGATTATCAAGATGAATTTGTTCTGACACAGTTTAACTCTGAGTTCTTGTCATATTTTACCACAGTCTGTCCTGGAGATCACCGGCCTGTTCCCCTTTAAGAGCCGCAGCGCAGAAATAGAACAGATGAATCTAAGAATAGCGCGCTCATGTTTGAGACTTTTTTAAGGCAAGTTTTCCAGGCTTGGATTCGAGCCGCTCTCTGGCTGCAGGAATGCGAGCGAGACCAAGGCAACAGCGTAAACTGTTTTACTGCCCAGAACTTTCCACATTTCCAGCACAAAGAAAGGCAGGAGCTGGACAGCTTCAGTCCGGGGGTGTGCTGCATGTGCCAGTGCTTCCCTGCAGGACTGTAATCACTGTAAGCATGCTGCTTCTGAACACCAGCAATACAGGCAACAGGCTCCTCTCTGTTCTCAAACCATCTCAATCCTCTTAAGCAACTACATATTTTCAGTTTAAGGGCCTTTTGAGTCAAAACAAGTACTGCAAACTACATAAAAACCCATCTAATAGAACACAGTTCACTGCTGAAATGTACACAGCTTCCCAGCAAGCATTGAATATAATGATGTGGTTACTGTTATAGGATTATTGTTTCACTGTTTTCTGACTTTAATTAAAGTTCTGTCATTGTTTTGTCATTAATCCTAGTCATTTGTTGTGTTGTGATGTCTAATTTCTCATCACATTTCTTGATTATCAGGTTTATGTACAGCAACATTAATAGAACAATCATTTAAAGTGATCTGGCCTTTAATAACGTTCTCAAAATGTTAGCACAAAAACATTATTTACACATCGTTCATGGATCTTTCTTCTTAAAAGTTTTAGTTGGATACTCATTTAACATTTTTCAAATGTTACATTTTGTTTTAGAACGTTCAGAGAACATTCAGAAGTAACGTTCACATAATGTTTGCAAAATATAAAATGGAATGTTCCCTTAACGTTTACATAACAAAGAAAAAAACCTTTTTAAATGATTGTTTACAAAAAAATGGACTTTTAAACATTCAGAGTGCATTTAGAAAGCAAAACGTTCTGAGAATAGTATTTGCCTTGACAAATTTATTCATATTGTGTAAATACAGTATCTCTCTTAAAAGGATACCGTAGTTTATGCAAAAATGAAAATTCTGTCAACATTTACTCTCCCTCATGTTATTCCAAACCTGTACGAGTTTCTTTCTTCTGCTGAACATAAAAGAAGATATTTTGAAGAATGTTGGGAACCAAACAGTTGACGGTAGCCATTGACTTCCATAGTTTGTTTTTCATATTATAAAAGTCAATGGCTACCATCAACTGTCTGGTTCCCAACATTCTTCAAAATACTTTCAGATCATCAGCTGAAAGTAGTTCATACAGGTTTGGAACAACGAGGGGATGAGATGGTTCATTTTTGGATGAATGATCCCTTTAACCTGCTAGAATTACATACATAACATATAAACACAACACTGACACTGACCAGCATCATTTGCATTATCTGTGCCTTGAGTTTCAATTTGTTTTCATTTTCATAGACGGGATTAGAGCGCAGTATTTTAATAATCCTCTGTTGACGGTATATTTCTGTTCTTGCTGGCTCTGTCAGGATGTGTGTGTGACAAACTTCAGACCTCTCTCTTGGCCATGTAGGGTGTGACCAGAAGAGTGTGTGTGTGTGTGTGTGTGTGTGTGTGTGTGTGTGTGTGTGTGTGTGTGTGTGTGTGTGTGTGTGTGCGCGTGTGTGCGCGTGCGTGTGTGTGAATGTTCTGTTGTGCGGCAACAACTGAATTCTAAAAGTGTCATTTAATGCCACTGTGACACACACATGTGAGAGCCTTAAAGGGACAGATCACCTAAAAATATCAGTTCTGTCATTTTATTCCAAACACATGCTGCTCTTTTCCATACAGTGATAAAGAGCAGGAACAAATGCTTTACAAATGACTAAAGAGCATCATTAAAGTCAGTGCTTGAAGTGGAAAAAAAGAAGTGCCGGTACTCAGTGCCAACACCCCAACTAACAAAATTATGTTTTAAGAATGTTTTGCTAATGTTCCCATTAATTTATGGAAATGTTATTTCTGAATGTTCTCTGAATGTTCTCTGAATGTTCAGTTTAAATGTTTTAAAAAAAAATTATTTACATTTGAATGTTCTCAGTAACATAAGAAACAGTAACAAAGAAGTTAGATGTTAGTTTCAGAAATTTTTTTTACATGAACAGTGTTTTTGTGCTAACATTTTATAAATATTATTAAAGACTGGAAAACTTTGAACAAACATTCTAATAATGTTACTGGAAACATTTTTTCTTGTCTGGTCTTTAATAATGCTCAGTATAACATTAGCACAGAAGCATTATTTATACATTGCTCATGAATTTATTTTCTGAAACATTGTATTTTAAAAAAAAAAAAAAATGTTACTACATTCAAAATTAACATTCCC
The DNA here is from genome assembly GCA_039654775.1 of Spinibarbus caldwelli. Classification (NCBI taxonomy): domain Eukaryota; kingdom Metazoa; phylum Chordata; class Actinopteri; order Cypriniformes; family Cyprinidae; genus Spinibarbus; species Spinibarbus caldwelli. Next base: position 425,406 of record CM077267.1, read on the forward strand.
ATAATGTTTAGCAAATGATAAAATGGAATGTTCCCTCAACGTTCACATAGCTAAGAAAAAGACTATAAAAAGATTTAAACAGTTTAAAAATGGGACATTTTGATGTTCAGAAATAACATTTTCATAGCTTAATAGGAATGTTAGCAAAACGTTCTTAGAACATATATATTTTTTAGCTGAATTTGTTTCAAAATGGATGCATTTTACAACATTAACACTTCCTTGTTCTTGTTATTTTACTGTTTATTTCTGTGAAGCTGCTTTGTAACGATCTGTATTGTATAAACCACTAAAAAATAAGCGAGACTTGACTTCACATGGCATATCTCAATATACTGACATTATCTGAGAATAACATGCTAAATTTGGATCTGTTCCTCACTCAAATCATCACGACTTCAGAGGACTTGGAATGTAGTACTTTTTCACGATGACTGTCATTCTGTAAGTAAACGTTCATCATAATCTGGTTTAACAGAATGAAAGTGTGAGTAAATGATGACAGAATGTTAATTATAGGGTGAACTGTCTCTTTAAAAATCAGTGAATCACGTGACCTTGTGCCCCCTTACTGACTGAACACACCTGTATGTGACTCTGGAGCACAAAAGCAGTCATAAGTAGCACAGGTATATTTGTAGCAATAGCCAACAATACATTGTATGGGTCAAAATTATCCATTTTTCTTTTATGCCAAAAATCATTAGGCTATTAAGTAAAGATCATGTTCCATGAAGATATTTTGTACATTTCCAACCATAAATATATCAAAACTTCATTTTTGATTAGTAACATGCATTGCTAAGAACTTCATTTGAACAACTTTAAAGGTGATTTTCTCAATATTTAGATTTTTTTGCACCCTCAGATTCCAGATTTTCAAATAGTTGTATCTCAGCCAAATATTGTCCTATCCTAACAAACCATACATCAATGGAAAGATTATTTATTCAGCTTTCAGATGATGTATAAATTTCAATTTCAAAAAACTGACCCTTATGACTGGTTTTGTGGTCCAGGGTCAGATATGAGGATGAGGAGGATGAAGATGGTACTGACCCCACTGCAGAAAGCGCTGCACATGTTTCTCTCTGAGCAGAGCGGTCAAGCTGAACTCCTGATAAACTCCCACCAGAAGGTCCAGCAGCGTCTGCAGGCCGACGGGGCCCTTGGCTTGACCCGCCGCGCTCTGGTTCGGCTCATTCACATCAGTGGCCCCTGTGGACATGATGGCGATCCGGCTCATCCACAGCCCTGCTCCATGACTCCTGAAGCCCAGTCTGTCCTTCAGTCTGTCTGTGTGTGTGTCTGTGTGTTTCTCCAGCCAGCAGAACCTCCAGCTCCAGCCCTTTTTTGGTGTGTCAGCCTCTCTCTCTCTCTCTGCTCTGTGTGTGTGTGTTATTGTGTGTTTTGTTCTGTCTCTCGTGTCTTTATTGCTCTGCTATCAAACTCACGTCACTCACAGCTTCTATAAAAACAGAAGTTGGTCAGTTTGTTCGAATGGAGTTTAACTCTTCTCTGTCTGTCTCTCTTCTGCTCTTCTCTTCCTCTGTTTATTCACACGTGTCTCTCTTTCCTCTTTCTGTCTGTCTGTGCTGTTGTGAGCAACTCGTGCTCATTTTTGCACTGTAATAAATCTTGTTTCAGTAAAATATCAGTTCATCTTTAAAACTAAATAAATTCACTTGAGAAGAATTAGTTCACTTAAAAACACACTTGATTTATGACACTTTTTACATGCTCTTTTTTTTCAAAGTGCAAAACAAACATCTATAAAGTAAAGGAGTGTTTGCAGTGCAAACTAGTGTGTTGTTGTTGTTGTACATTAACACTGTTTGTAAAAGAATCAGGTTTGTGATTATTCATGAAAAGGCTGTATTTGAGTGTCACTGGAGGAAACAGGCCTGTAGGAGAGCTCTGTGATTATTTGTCCTCTGTCTCCCTCTAGTGGTGTGTTGCACAATCACAAACACAACCCAGTCCAGCTGGAGAAATAAGCAACATGTGATGTGGGAGGAAAAGAGGACGATATTAAACTTACACATAAAAAATAGATGAGAAGTTCCTGAAAAAAAAAAAAAAAATTAAAAAATGGCAGTGTACAGAAATAATGTTGATAATGGTTGATAAAATCATCCAGAATGGGCAGAAAAACAGAGCAAAGAGAAAATAGAGGAAACTCAGTGGATGTGAGCATCATGACTGGCAGTCACTGTGATGTAACCAGCATTGCAAGTAATGTAAGTCACATAATCAGATTATTTTTTTCAAGTAACTAGTAAAGTAACACATTACTTTTTAATTTACAACAAACTATCTGAGTTACTTTTTCAAGTAAGTAACTCCAGTTACTTTGTTTCCTATGTATTGACTGACAGCTCTCATCTTCAAAATGAGTAAAAAATGTGAAATCCAAATTCAGAATATGAGGCAAACCTGCAATAAAGATGTTAAATAACACAAATATATTTTATTTAATCCCATTTTATTAACCAGCTGCTGAGCTTCGATAATCCAATTCAATCATATTAATAAGCAAAAACAACTTTAGATAAACATAACATTTGTGTTTCATATTTTTTTATTGCTGAAGACAGTTGAACTTCCTTCTCCTGCATCCTATTCTTCATGTAATCCAGGCTCATTCATTTTACTTTTGATGTAAAAAGGCTTTTACATTTGCTAAATATATAACTTAAATATAAACAAGCACAGCCCAGATGAGAAAAAGTAACTCAGAAGTAATGTAACACAAAAGTAATGTAACACATTACTTTCCATAAAAAGTAACTAAGTAGCGTAATTAGTTACTTTTTAAGGGAGTAATGTAATATTGTAATGCATTACTGTTAAAAGTATAAATTTTTCCCAACACTGGATTTCACAATGGCATCATCACTGCATTCATAGAGTCCGTGTTTGTGAGCGTGTTTAGCGTGTCCTGTGAGGTGAGCTTTAATCTCCAGAGAGGCTAATCCTACTCTCTCTGCATGCTAATACTCACAACACAGACACAAGGACAGACAGACAGACAGGTGAAAGACAGACATCATTTACTGAACGCTGGACAAACGCGGTGCAAACTGAACACAGAAGAAGAGCACAGACTGAACAACTCTGAACTCACAAACTCACAGGTGAAACTCATTTAGCATGATTTTTTGGGTTTATGCATGTTAATACCATGGTATTCTTCAATGAACCTAAGAATGCAGTAGAATGCAATAAATATGCTATTTATTCAGTATCATGATGTATATCAAAGTAACTATCTGCTGACATCAGTGTAATATAGTGCCACCAGAGTTAAACAGTGATTGTATTGTGTAAAGAGAGTGTGTTGTGATTTATTTTATTCATTTATTTTCAGTGTTGGGGAAAGTTACTTTTAAAAGTAATGCATTACAATATTGTGCTACTCCCTAAAAAAGTAACTAATTGCATTACTTAGTTACCTTTTATGGAAAGTAATGCATTACGTTACTTTTGCATTACTTATTAAATCTGGGCTGGGCTTGTTTGTTTTTAATATATAAAGCTCTATTTTTGGCAAATGTAAAAGCCCTTTCACACCAAAAGTGAAATGAATAAGCCTGGATTGCATGAAGAACACTTGCGTTACTTATTTGAAAAAGCAACTCAGATATTTTCATGTAAATTTAAAAGTAATGCATTACTTTACTAGTTACTTAAAAAAGTAATCTGATTATGTAACTCGCGTTACTTGTAATGCGTTACCCTCAACACTCTTTATTTTCAGGGACAATGCACATCAATAATACATAAATGTACAATGTGCCAGAATTAACCAGACGCTATTTTGCATCTGCAGTCCCTGGACTGATGGTAAAATTGTCACCCTAAAAATATAAAAGAAATCATCGATACATAATACAAGTAACATGAGACACACAACTGAGGCAGCCACCAATTATAGTGTTAGACACAAATATCACAGCACAGAGTGACAGCAGTGACCAATCAGAATTCAGTGTTTGTGAGTGATGTGATGTTTCTAGTTCGACTCATTCTGTTGAGATTTGTCACGAATCCAGTCTGTGGCCTTCCACTTGATAGCCACCAGAGGTCGCCTTTCCATCATATTGACTCTCACATTGCACAGACTATTTCACATTACCCCGGACTACATTTCCCAGCAGCCATTTCACTAATCACACGCTCACACCTGAGACCCATCACACAATCACACACCCTACATAAGCTTTGGACTTCCTCGTTCTAATGGCCGAGTATTGTTTAGCATTTATCACTCTTCTAGCGATAGCTACACTACGGAGCCATTCCCTGTTTCCAGTTCTAGTGTCTAGTTCCAGTTCTAGTCTAAGTCTAGTCATTTCGTGTTGTCTTGTTTCCTGATCTCCTGCCTGTGTATCTTGGATTAACCCTTTGCCTGCTGTTTCGGACTCTATTTGCATCTCGCTTGGACTATTGCTCGTGTACCTGGATTATCTCATTGCCTTGCCCTGTTGGATATTGTTCGGTGATCGAAGACCCACGCTTGTCCTAGGATTTCTCTTTGTCTTGCCTGTGTTGTACCTGTTTGCCATTATTGAATCCATGCCTGTTTCATGACCACGTCTCTGAATAAAGCTTTGCAAATGGATCCACACGTCTCACGTCTCGTCGGCTCCGTAACAGAATACTCGGCCACATGAGGATCCAGCGGCTTTTCTACGGGACCCTGGCCAGGTATGGACCCGGTCGATCAGCTGCTCGACCTGCAACAAAGGAGTTTATCCATTGAGGAGTACGTCACTTAATTCTGTGAGATATCTTATAGGGTGCCTTTTGATGAGGTTGTATTAAAAGACATTTTTTTGTTTCGGACTAAGTGAGCCCATAAAGTCATGGTTACCGGAGGGGAAGTTTAATTGTAGTTTAAAGGACTTTATGGACTATGCTTTGCTGTGTGCTGGCTCTTTGTTTACTGTGGGTGTCACGGAGGAGGAACGCGACACCACGTGTGTGACTGAAATGGCGGACGCACCAGAGCACACTCACAAAATGTCGGCCACAACAACGCACCGTCATTTCTCAGTTGATTGTCATGAGTCAAGTCAGGTCACAGCTGCTATTTCTGAGTCAAGTCAAGTCACAGTTGATCTTCATGAATCAAGTCACAGTCGATCGTCATGAATCAAGTCACAGTCAATCTTCATGAATCAAGTCAAGTCACAGTTGATCTTCATGAATCCAGTCAAGTCACAGTCGATCTTCATGAATCAAGTCACAGTCAATCTTCATGAATCAAGTCAAGTTACAGCTGATCTTCATGAATCAAGTCACAGTCAATCTTCATGAATCAAGTCAAGTTACAGCTGATCTTCATGAATCAAGTCAAGTCACAGTTGATCGTCATGAGTCAAGTCACGTCTCAGCGGATCTTTCAGAGTCTCGTCATGTCTCCGCTGATCATCCAGAGCCTCGTAACGTCTCCGCTGATCATCCAGAGTCAAGTCACGTCTCAGCTGATCTCCCAGAGTCTCACCATGTCTCTTCTGATCTCCCATTGTCACGTCACATCACAGCTGATCGTCCAGAGTCTCGTCACGTCTCAGCTGATCTTCCAGAGTCTCGTCACGTCTCAGCTGATCTTCCAGAGTCTCGTCATGTCTTCGCTGATCGTCCAGAGTCTCGTGCAACTGGTATCCCTAAACCAGCGCTCTCAACACCTCCTGTTCCTGAACTAATTCCCCTGTCGGAAGCGTTTCCCCTGATGGGGATCGCTTTTTGGTGTGCTTGGGCTGCATACACCACAACAGAACCTCCCAGAGTGGTGCCCGCTGCAGTTTCTCCAGAGGTGGTGGCGCATGCTGCAGAACCTCCCGAAGCGGCGGTGCTCGCTTCAGCTTCTTGCGTGGTGGTGGCGCCCAGCAATGCACGTCCAGCCCGTCATGTCACGGTCAAAGGAACCATAGATGAGCACTGTATCTGTCTTGTTAATGAACTCTACCTGTTTCCTGATGTTACCACTGTAGAACCTCCAGAGGTGGCGGTATCTGCTGCAGAACCTCCAGAGTTGTCAGTGGTAACCATCTATGAATCCTCATCCCGTCCTGTCACGGCTATGGAGGCCGTCTGTGAACTCTTTGCCTGTCCTGTCGCAGCCAGAAGGGCTCTCGTCCTGTCCTGTCACAGGTATGGAGGCCGTCTGCGAACTCTCTGCCTGTCCTGTCGCGGCTACAGAGGCCACTTATGAACTTTTGTCCTGTTCTGAACCGACTGAGGAGGCCATCTCTGAACTCTCGTCCTGTGCTGAATCAGCCAGGGTGGCTGATTTTGAACTGTCCATCCATTTAGTCTCATCTAATGTATCTGGTTTTGAACTATCTGTCCTGCCAGTTTCTGTCAAGGAATCTAAACTTGAGCTGTCTGTCTGTCTTAATGCTGTTGTTGAGACTGAATTTGAACTATCTGTCGGTCCTGATTTAATCATTGTATCTGATGTTGAACCATATGTATGTTCCGTTTCGACCAAAGAGCCTGATTTTGAATTGTCTGCTTGTCCAGTTTCAGTCACTGAAATGTCTGTCAGTCCTGTTTCCCTCAATGAATCTGTTTTTGAACTGTCTTGCCAGTTTCTGTCACTAAACTGTCTGCTTCAGTTTCTATCAATGCCCCATATTTTGAGCTATCTGTCAGTCCTGTTCCAGCCAATGCATTTGATTATGAACTGTCTGTTGGTCCAGTTCCAGTCAATGACCCTGATTATGAACTGTTTACCCGCTCAGTTGTCATCAGGGAGACTGTCAATGAACTCGTTGTGTTCCCTGCCTCGTCCCTTGGGGCCATAAATGCTCTGTCTGTCTCGTGTGTCTCAGTGTTCCCTAAGTCCCAGTCCCTACTGTGGTCTTCTGCTTCGGCCTGGTGGTCTTCTGCTCCTGCTCTGTCTGTCTCGTGTGTCTCAGTGTTCCCTAGGTCCCAGTCCCTGCCGTGGTCCTCAGGTCCGTCTGCTCCGCTCTGGTGGTCTTCTGCTCCGCCTGTTCCGTCTGCTCCGCCGTGGTGGTCTTCTGCTGCATCTGCTCCTCTCTGGTGGTCTTCTGCTCCGCCTGTTCCGTCTGCTCCACCGTGGTGGTCTTCTGCTCCGTCTGCCCCGCTCTGGTGGTCTTCTGCTCCGCCTGATCCATCTGCTCCGCCCTGGTGGGCTCCTGTTCTGTCTGCTCCACCCTGGTGGGCTCCTGTTCCGTCGGCTCCGCCCTGGTGGGCTCCTGTTCCATCGGTTCCTCCCTGGTGAGCTTCTGCTCTGTCAGCACCGTCCTTGTCTCCGGCTTCGCCCTGGTTTCCTGCTCCTTCGGCTCCACCCTGGTTCCCTGTTCCGCCTTGGTGCTCTGCTCTGCTGTCTCTCCACTTCCATGTGGACCTGGCCCTCCGTCCCTCCCCCTGTTCCGCCTCCACTCCACCACCCTCCTGGATTTTACTGTTTTAGGAGCATCTGGAAGCCGCTCCTTGGGGGGGGCTCTGTCACGAATTCGGTCTGTGGCCTTCCGCCTGATAGCCAACAGAGGTCGCCCTTCCATCATATTGACTCTCACATTACCCCGGACTACATTTCCCAGCAGCCATTTCACTAATTACACGCTCACACCTGAGACCCATCACACAATCACACACCCTACATAAGCCTTGGACTTCCTCGTTCTAATGGCTAAGTATTGTTTAGCGTTTATCACTCTTCTAGCGATAGCTATACTACGGAGGCATTCCCTGTTTCCAGTTCTAGTGTCTAGTTCCGGTTCTAGTCTAAGTCTAGTCATTTCGTGTTGTCTTGTTTCCTGTTTCCTGATCTCCTGCCTGTGTATCTTGGATTAACCTTTTGCCTGCTGTTTCGGACTCTGTTTGTACCTCGCTTGGACTATTGGTCGTGTACCTGGATTATCTCGTTGCCTTGCCCTGTTGGATTCGCTGATCGAAGACCCACGTTTGTCCTAGGATTACTCTTTATCTTGCCTGTGTTGTACCTGTTTGCCATTATTTAATCCATGCCTGTTTCATGACCACATCTCTGAATAAAGTTTTGCACATGGATCCGCACGTCTCACGTCTCGTCGGCTCTATAACAAGATTACAGTAAGTCACTGCTGGTGATGCTGGGTCATTTAGACTCTCAGTGACGCATGGGAAGCTGTTCCCTCATTAAGATCTGACTGGGATTACAGCTCTTCCTCTTAACACTGACACCACATACATGTGTGTTTCATAACACATTAAGAGCATGTCATTGCATGTGTGTGGCTGTTATTAGATAGATTGTGCAGGTATTAAAGCATCTTTATGCTGCAGAAGTGACACATAAAGCACCATATATACCTCTAAAGTGCATTTTCACCACAGCACTGAAGCACATTTCATGCCTTTACACTAGAATCAGTGAATCATGCTTGAATGTCATATTGTTGCAGTCTTGCATCAGCTCAGCAGTGTGAATACATCTTTAGTGTTGTGTGTGTGTGTGTGTAGTGTGATGTCTGCAGGTCCACAGGATTCCAGTGTTGAGCAGCCTCGGCTGAAGAGGAGAGGAGAACACGCATCATATCAGGTATCATACATTTATTACACGCCTTCACCAGCTTCTCACAACTACACTAATGTTCTTTAAAAGTTATATAAATGTTACGACAAAACATTCTTTAAATCATTTTTATAGAACTTATAATAGTATTTAATATGTAGTCAAACCAAAAATGATTCAGACACCAGATATAATTTTTGATATTTTTTTACTAGTGGGTGCAGGACACTATAGTTCATTTATGTAAGTGAGGATAGCAAAATAAAGTAAACTCTGATATATTATACCCAAAAATTCTTCATACAGTGGACTACCAGTAAAACTGATACAAATTTGGGACCAAAAATTTGATTTGACACTTTGACCTGATCATATTTTGTCACATATCTTTCTATCAAAGTTATCTGACATTATCAAGATGAATTTGTTCTGACACAGTTTAACTCTTGAGTTCTTGTCACATTTTATTATCATTTTCTAAACTATAGCAAATAAACTGTGATAATTTGAGAAATCTTGAAGGTGTCTGAATAAATTTTGTTTTTACTGTATATTCTTGTAATGTTGAGAGAAAATGTTCTGAGAACAACATTCTCAAAATGTCTTCATGATGTTATTTGTACTTGATGAACATTCTAAGAAATGTTTTTGTAACCTTTAAATAATGCTCTGTTCACAACACGAAAACTGGACATTGTAACATTCTTAAAAAAAACAAATGTTCAAAACAACAAGATTTTATTATTGGTGAAAATAAAGCTAGTAGAACACTGTAAGAATTACGGAAGTTCTAGGCAGCCATGCATTATTATTTTTTTCCTTCTTGTTTTCTCATGGTCACTACTTAATTTTCTCACAACATAACAAAAGTTGTTCCCTTTCGAATGGGAATTCCACGCTGCGTCCCCTAGAGGGCACTTTTGGGAATGTCTTCGGCATGACCGGTGTTTGAAGCATGAGTCTAATCACGACAATGAACTTTGTATGAATTTTGTCTGCTCCTAGAGCCCGGCTAGCAGCCTGCTAAGTTGTTAGGCTTCGTTTGGGCCTCCTTTGGCTACGTAAGAGCTCAACCATTTCTGGAGGTTATTTATTTGAGGCCTCTGTTCGCCTAGGGCTCCTGTATTACAGCTGCTTGCCAGGGCTCTGCTAAACGGCGTGTGTGAGCTGTAGACTTTATGTGAGCCTCCTGAACACGAAATGCGTGGCATTTACTGCGAACGTCATTAGGCCTCCTCTCGCTATGGAAAGTTAGTTTAGTTGAGGCCTCTGCTTGCTAAGAGTTCCGCTTAAGACGGCGTCCGTCTGTAAGAGACATCCTGGCACGGAGCCAAGTTTTGCAATCATCTGTGAGGTCTATGCTTCTAGCAGTAGACATCCACTGTGGGTGTTGTCAAGCCTCTTCTCACCAGAGGTGTAAGGTATTTGAGTAAATGTAACGAATTACTGTACTTGAGTATCTTTTTGAATACTTTGTAGTTTTACTGAGTATCAAAGATATTAGCAACTTTTACTCTCTACTTCACTACATTTTTGAATGAGTATCTGTACTCTTTACTCCACTACATTTGAAATGAATGTTGCAGTTACACATTACATTTTGCATGGCACCTAGCTTTTCTGCAGCAGTTTATTTCTGCTAAAAGATGATATCGCCAGCTACAGAGCACTGAAAGTACTATACCTTGTGCATTTTGCCCTTGCTCACCCAAACTTGTCAACAAGGCTACTTTACGTGAATACGTGTTCCTTAGCAAGTAGTTGTGAATCACAGATGTTTTATATATGAGATGAGGACAAGACTGCAGCCAAAACCAGCACATCCAGTGCAAGAAGACTTTGACTTTTTAATTGTTTTAATTTAATTTAATCAATTTATTTTTAATTTTATTATTTTTTTTATTTTTTGCAATTTTGAGGTGCTCCATTTTATTTTGGTTTTAGAAAATAAACGCGATTGCTCCTCAGAAATCAGCTCTTTCTTGTTTGTGTTACATGTTCTCTGTGCCTTGTCTTGGACATTTATGTCACTTCCTGTCGTGGTGCTTGTAGTCAGTTTGTATCTTCTCTTGTTCAGCTTGTTAGCCTCCTGTATAGCTCTAGTGTTTCTTTAGTTCCTTGTGAGTTGTTGAATGTAATGCTTTTCTGTTTGCCCGTCATTCTGTTCTTTGTTCCCTGTTCCCTTTGGTTTTTGGCTTATTGTTTGTTCAATTTTTTTTTCCATGAAATTCCTGAACTTCAGATCCTTGCCTTTGCCTGTTTTCCCCAGCTTCTCCACTACATTACAGTTTTTCACTGGCATATCTCTTTGACTAGTGCATCTTTGAGCCTATATTTAGGATAAGTAAAATACTTAAGTACTGTTAAAATCAGATACTCTAAGACTTTTACTCAAGTTGTTTTGGAATTGGTGACTTGTAACTTGTAATGGAGTCATTTTCACTGTAAGGTATCTGTACTCTTACTCAAGTATGATTTTCAGGTACTCTTTACACCTCTGCTTCTCACTATAGGACATCATCAGGCCTCCTCTCGCTATAGAGTTATTTTATTTGAGGCCTCTACTTGCCAGGGGCTCCGCTAGGGCGGTATCTGTGAGTTGTAGGCTCTCTGTGGGCCTCCTTACTAAATGTCCTGAGTGTGGGGTGTAGCTAGGCCTCCTTTCATTTAGAAAGTCATTATGCTGAGGCCTCCGCTCCGAGAGCTCAGCTTGGTATTGGCTAGGCTTTATGAGCTTTCTTCAATGTGACCTCTTTAGAATGTAGTCAGGCTTCCTGCGGAGGCCTCCGCTCTTGAGAAAGCGCCGGTCTATGACGTTGCTGGTGCAGGGGTAGGACTCCTCTGAGTCTTTCACTTGGTTTGCCATTTAGGCACTCATCCCTTCAGCATGGTGGCGTGGGTATTCCGTTCCCCAAAAGCGCCCTCTAGGGGACACAGCACGGAGTCCCCATTGAAAGGGAACGTCTCAGGTTTTGCATGTAACCATGGTTCCCTGAGAAAGGGAACGAGACGCTGCGTCTCTTTGCCATGCTTCAGGAATTCCTGCACGTCTCCTTTCAGACAAGAAGTGGATGACGTTTTTTACAGGTGCCCTTTTATACTCTTGAGCGCACCTGTCGTGACGTCATAGGCTGCCGCCTGCCAATGTCAAGTTCATTGTCGTGATTAGACTCATGCTTCAGACACCGGTCATGCCAAAGACATTCCCAAAAACGCCCTCTAGGGGACGCAGCGTCTCATTCCCCTTCTTGGGGATCAATGGTAACATTGGAGACGTTTTCTCGTGATCATGACATAACAAGAGAGAATGATTTTCAAAAACAATGTTCCCACAATTGTTGTTTTCTGCTGTTATTGTTTAGACAGCCACAAGAGGACGCCATTTATCAGTACATTTAAAGGGAGAGTTGTTCCAAACCTGCATGAGTTTCTTTCTTCTGTTGAACACAAAAGAAGGTATTTTTAAGAATGATGGTAACCAAACTATGGAAGTCCGTTTCCGCCACTAAATAAAAAAAATAAAAAAGGTAATTGCGACTTTTTATCTCACAATTCTGAATTTTTTTTCTCACAATTGCGAGTTTACATCAAGCAATTCTGACTTTTTTTTTTCTTCTCAGAATTGCGTGATATAAACTCAAACTTATAAAGCCAGAATTATGAGATATAAACTCGTAATTCTGAAAACATATAAGTTTTTTTCTCCTCAGAACTGGACTTTATAACTCGTAATTGTGAGTTTATATCTCACAATTCTGAGAAAAAAAGTCAGAATTGCGAGATAAAAAGTCGCAATTACCTTTTTTATCTCTTATTCAGTGGCGGAAACAGGCTTCCATACCAAACAGATGATGGTAGCCATTGACTTTCATAGGGAAAAAATACAATGGAAGTCAATGGGTACCGGCAACTGTTTGGTTACCAACATTCTTCAAAATATCTTCTTTTGTGTTTAAAAAAGCAGAAAGAAACTCGTACAGGTTTGGAACAACTTGAGGGAGAGTTAATGATGCAGAATTGTAATTTTTAGGGTGAACTGTCTCTTATTGTTGTCCCATATTCTCCGTGATCCGTGTGCTGGAGCAGATTTTTCCGGAGCCGCCGGAGCAGCTGGAGCCAGAGCAGCTGAAGGGAGGCCCGTCGCGGCTGAAGGAGCGTCTGCCCTCCATCGTGGTGGAGCCGTCAGAGGAGAGCGAGGAGGAGAGCGGAGGACTGCAGTGGCCTCCTCTTCACACACAGACCTCCATCGAGGAGGAGGAGGAGGAGGAGGAAGACCCTTTCCAGGAACACTGTGAGCCCAACAGCGGCGGTCAGGGGGAGCAGATCAATGCAGACGGGTCAGTATCTGCTGATCCCATCAGTCATATCCATAAGAATGACTTACAGGAATACAGTAGTTAAACCATAAATTAATATTCTGCCACGTCATATTCAGTGGAAATCATCAGGAGAATATCTGTTCTTGTCAAAGTGGGTGATGATTTATAGAGTCAGTCTCTAAAAAGGACAACAAACACGATAGAAGTGACATAATAATAATATGCCAAAATACGTCAAAATAATGTCATATTTTGTCATTTGTGACCCTGGAGCACAAAAGCAGTCATAAGTAGCACAGGTATATTTGTAGCAATAGCCAACAATACATTGTATGGGTCAAAATTATCCATTTTTCTTTTATGTCAAAAATCATTAGGATATTAAGTAAAGATCATGTTCCATGAAGATATTTTGTAAATTTCCTACCGTAAATATATCAAAACTTCATTTTTGATTAGTAATATGCATTGCTAAGAACTTCATTTGGACAACTTTAAAGGTGATTTTCTCAATATTTAGATTTTTTTGCACCCTCAGATTCCAGATTTTCAAATAGTTGTATCTCAGACAAATATTGTTCTATCCTAACAAACCATACATCAATGGAAATATTATTTATTCAGCTTTCAGATGATGTATAAATCTCAATTTCAAGAAATTGACCCTTATGACTGGTTTTGTGGTCCAGGGTCACATATTTTATATGCTGAAATATAGTAGTGAACATTTGAAGTGGATCAAAACCTTTCATCAAAGTTGTCCTAAAACAAAAACAATATCCGTTCTTGTCTTAGAACAACTTTGATGAACTTTTTTGATCCACTTCTAATGTTGACTACTGTAAACAATCATGCAGTTGGATAATCTGAATCACTTTGATAGTTACATGTAATGTGTGATGAAACGGTCTGAAAATAATCATTCCACGGTATGCATGTGACTGAATTAAACCTCTGTCTTCATCTGTTCCAGAGTTCCTCATTTTAAGCGTTCCTCGATTCCTGGTATTCAGATCGACTACAGCAGACTGACTCCGCCCCCTTCACCGACGTCATCACACGCAGCCCCGCCCCGTTTCCGCAGCTGATCGACATTTACTCATTTAACTGTAGAGGGCTCTAAAGTCGCACAAATAGACAAAACTACATACAGTTGTTTTAAATTAAATGTTTTGAGATTTTGAAAAATGTCAAACAAAATTATGAGAAATCATTTTGGCTATGCTGTATTTTTCTATGACTATGTATCTGTTGACTGAAAGCATGTTGCACATTCTGATATAAAAGATATGTACACTACCAGTCAAAAGTTTTTGAACAGTAAGTTTTTAATGTTTTTTAAAGAAGTCTAACCAACCCTGCATTTATTTGATCCAAAGTACAGCAAAAACAGTAACATTTTGAAATATTTTTACTAGTTAAAATAACTATTTTCTCTTTGAATGTATTTTAAAATGTAATTTATTCCTGTGATTTCAAAGCTGAATTTTTAGCATCATTATTCCAGTCACATGATCCTTCAGAAATCTAATTAATTTCTATAACTTCTTTCCCAAACAAGAAATAAAAAAAAAATTAAAAACCCAAGCTTTTGAATGGTATAGTGCAGGGGTCATCAAACTTGATCCTGGAGGGCCGGTGTCCTGCAGAGTTTAGCTCCAACTTTCCTCAACACACCTGCCTGGAAGTTTCTAGTATACCTAGTAAGAGCTTGATTAGCTGCTTCAGGTGTGTTTAATTAGGGTTGGAGCTAAACTCTGCAGAACACCGGCCCTCCAGGACCGAACCTGTTGGCCCCTGGTATAGTGTATAATGTTACAAAAGTTTTTCATTTCAGATAAACGCTGATCTTTGGATCTTTCAATTCATCCAAGAATCCAGAAAAAAAAATGTTTTAAATATTGATAATAATAATAATAACAATAATAATAAAATTAAATGTTTCTTGAACAGCAAATCAGAATATTAGAATGATTTCTGAAGGATCATGTGACTGGAGTAATTCAGAAAATTCAGCTTTGAAATCACAGAAATAAATTACATTTTAAAATATATTCAAATAGAAAACAGTTATTTTAAATAGTAAAAATATTTCAAACTTTTACTGTTTTTGCTGTACTTTGGATCAAATAAATGCAGGCTTGTTTAAAAAACACTGAAAATCTTACTGTCCAAAACCTTTTGACTGGTAGTGTATGTAATGAATAACTGCAGATGATAATGACTGTTAGAATCACAGTCTGCCTTGATATTTAAGCTGAATGTTGGATTTGTAGATGATCTATTGTCACACCACATTTGAGTTCAATATATTTTTTTTTCAGAGTTTGTGTTTTTATTTGCACACAGTGCTTTCTGTATAATGCAGAGAATGTCATATGATTGTGCTCAATAAAACCCATTCTAATGTCACTTCCCAGGAAATGCATGAACTGATAAACCATGCATGTAATGCAGTGTTCCTGACATGAACACAGGGGGCAGTAAAACACAAGAACACATTATTCCTCATGTAAATGTTAAATAACAGTCTAATGTGATATTCAGATGGCAGATTGTGTTTACTGTGTCCTGCCAGAATCGCAGCACACACAATAATAAGAGAAGAGTTTACCGAATGAAGCTGTAACTAAACACTGCTCGCAGGACGGAGAGATCAGCAGATTTTCTCCTTCATAATCAGTCATGCTGTAGACTAAACATCTCATGACTGCAGACGCGTGTTTCCACTGCTCACATTCCTGAAGAACACGGTTAACCCTCTGATGCTGGAGAAACACATTTAACCATTCGCATCCATGAGAGCTGACCTCTGACCCTCAACCACTGCTGACAGAAACATTCCCATAACTTTCATGTTTTATAAAGGTTATGTAAACGTTAGGAGAAAACATGCTTAAAATAATCTTTATGGAACATTTGTATAATATTATTAATATTTGACATACGTTCTCGTAATATTGACAGCAAATGTTCTTACTACAATATTCTCGGAACGTCCTTATGATGTTATTCATATGTTCTCTGAACTGTGTTCAATCAGTAAGAATAAAATGTTTTCATAATGTGTTCAAAATGATACACTTCAATTTTCCTCCAATGTTTGCATTACCAAGGAAAAACAAAAATTGTTGGAAACATTGAGAGAACATTCAAATGTAACATTCTCATATTGTTTTCAAAATGTCTAACGTTCACATAACTAAGAAGAAACATTCTTAATACATTTTAAAAACTGATTTTTAAATGTAAATTAAATAGAGGTTCATTTTGTTTGCACGTTTGTGTTCTTGTGATACTGTCAGGCTGCTACTGAAGTCAAGCTGTCAATCATCTGCAAATTCAATTATACAAAGATGTGCTACGTTATCATGTCACCACCTAACGTCTCAAGAAAAAAAAATGTTATTTTGTGATTTTGCAGTTTAATCCCATTTTAAAAAAAAAAAATTCTTGATGATGTGAACATTAAGGGAAAAATTTGATAATTTTGCAAACATTATGGGATTGTTACTTACTGTTAATGTTTTCTGAACGTTCTGAAACAAGTAGCAACATTTAAAAATGACTATCTAAAACATTTCAGTAAAAAAATGTTGCATAAATAACATTTTTTAACTGGTTTGTGTGGAAGCCTGTTTCTGCCACTGAATAAAAAATAAAAAAAGGTTATTGCGACTTTTTATCTCACGATTCTGACTTTTTTCACAGAATTGTGAGATATAAACTCGCAAGTACAAGTTATAAAGTCAGAATTGTAAGATATAAACTCACAATTCTGACTTTTTTTTCTCGCAATTGCGAGTTTATATCTCACAATACTGACTTTTTTTCTCACAATTGTGAGATATAAACTCGCAATTGTGAGTTATAAAGTCCAATTTTGAGGGGGGAAAAAGACTGATATGTTCTCAGAATTGCAAGTTTATATCATGCAATTCTGAGAAAAAAAGTCAGAATTGTGAGTTTATATCACGCAATTCTGACTTTATTTCTCAGAATTGCGACTTTATGTCTCACAATTATGACTTTATAACTCGCAATTGCAAGTTTATATCACGCAGTTCTTAGAAAAACAGTCAGAATTGCAAGAAAAAAAGTCGCAATTACCTTTTTAATTTTTTTATTCAGTGGCGGAAATGGGCTTCCATAGGTTTGAGAACATTAGTTAAGAAAAATGTTCTAAGAACATTTTGCTGACGTTCCCATTAAGTTACAAAAACGTTCTTTATGAATGTTCTCTGAATGTTTAAAATGTCCAGTTTTTTTAAATGTTTTAAAAACATTTTTCTTGATGATGTGAACATTAAGGGAAAAACTGTATCATTTTGCCAACATTATGGGATTGTTACTTCAGAATGTTTTCTAAACGTTCTGAAACAAGTAGTAACATTTAAAAATGACTATCTAAAACATTTCAGTAAAAAAATTGTGTATAAATAAAATTTTTGTGCTGGTTTGAGAACATTAGTTAAGAAAAATGTTCTAAGAACAAATTATTTATGAATGTTCTTTGAACATTCAAAATGTCCAGTTTCTTAAATGTTTTTCTTTATGATGTGAACGTTAAGGGAGCAATTGTATAATTTTGCAAACATTAGGGGAATGTTACTTTTGAATGTTCTCGGAACTTTCTGAAACATGCAGCAACATTTAAAAAAAACATTAGATGAACATCCAACATTTCAGAAGAAAAAAGTTTGATGAACGATGTATAAATAATGTTTTTGTGTTAACGTTTTGCGAATGTTATTGAAGAGCAGACAACTCTGAACAAATGTTCCATTAATGTTACCGGAAAAAGGTTTGTTCATAACTTTCCCTGTTCACTGGCATTTTGTCAGATAGTATGTGATAAGGACACACACACACACACACACACACACACACACACACACACACACTGCATTCACAGTAAGAGCAGTATGGAGGCATGTGATTGGCTCAGATCCCAGTCTGTGGTATGTATGTATCAGTGTGTGTGAGTGAGTGTGTGTGTATCAGTGTGTGTGTGTGTGTGTGTGTGTGTGCGTGCAGAGGTGGCTGATGTTCTGGAGCTCTGGAGAATCTCAGCAGCGCGGTGAGCAGAAATAGGTCAGAGAAGGTTTGATCTGTGAGATCACGTCTCAGTCTCCTCTAATGGAGTCCAGATGTGCTGCAGCTAATACGCCTCTTTCTCCTCTCCTTCCCTCGTCTTCCTCTCCTGCTCACTCCGGCTCTCACAGGAAATGTTCCAGATTCTTGGCCCTGAAGGGAACATGCCTCTGTAACCACCTCCAGATGGAGCGACACACACACACACACACACACACACACACACACACACTGATACACACACACACACACACACACACAGACACTGATACACACACACACACACACACACACACACAGACACTGATACACACACACACACACACACACATTCACCCTCACACGCACACACACACACACTCACTCACACACACACACTGATACACACACAAACTGATACACACACAAACACACACACACACACACACACACGCACACACACACATCCACACGCACACACACACACTCACACACACACACGCATACTAACCCTACCCCTTACAGGAAACTACTGGCAAGTTTTGAATTTAATAAAACACCGTTTAGTATGTTTTTTAAGCCTTTTGTTTTACGGGGACACAGGAAGAGTCCTCATAAACCATGTTTACGTTATAGTACCCATGTCATTATACACATTTGTGTCCTCATAAACCATATATACCTGTACACACACTCACACACACACACACACACACACACACACACACACACACACACACGCTGCTCTCCATCTCTGTCTGCTCAAACCACTGACAGATCTGCACCCTTTAACTGAACTGGTTGTGGCTGGTTTATGCTGGTTAGCTCCTGTCCAGATAATTGACCAGCACAGGCAAAGCAGAATCAATGATGTCTTCTGGTTAAAACTCTGGCTGCACTGAAAAACTGATTTTCTTACTTGGTATTTTTGTTTCGTTTTCCAGTCCAAATATCTAAAAAAACAAAAAAAAAAACAAAACCCTGTTAAATCGAGATCCTTTTACTTTGAAGGAAAATAACTAAAGATATTAAGTTTTGTATTCTGAAATCTTTTGCTTAAAACAAGAAAAAAATATCCACCAATCAACTTCCCTTTGAATTCAGTTTATTTTTCTGACAACACTGGCAGATATTTATTCTTGTTTTAAGATTTTAATAATTTTACATTTTAAACAAAACTTAATATCTTAAGTCATTTTGCCTCTCCAGTAAATTTATCTTTATTTAAGGATTTTTAGATATTTGTACTGTGAAACATGACAAAAATACTGAGTAAGAAAATCACTTTTTTCTTTTTTTGCAGTGTAGTTCAAGTTCAACAATCTTCTGAATTTAAATTCTGTTTATATATATATATATATATATATATATATATATATATATATAGGTACTAGAAATAAAATTAACATTAACTAAAATAAATTAAAATAACATTAAACTTTAAACTTATTTTATTTCTGCTAGTTGCCAAGGAAACATGTATCATTTTCATTTACTGTAGTTTAAGTTGAAGTACTAAAATAAATAATAAAATGAAGCTAAAACTTAAAAACTATTTAGACATATTAATAAAAAAACTAATATAAATGACAAAAACACAAAACAAATTTAGCAAAACTAAAATTAAAAATGAAAACAGAAAATATTCAAATAAAATTTGATTCAAAATCTGTAATAGTAGACTATATCAATACTAAAATAACACTGGTCATGTGAAGAGAATCGGAGTATGTTTACATGACAGCAATGTACTAAACTCAGAAAACTTTCTTTGCGTTTTTGAAAATAGACAACAATGTTTGTCAAAACAATCCTCGCCCACATCCACAAAAACGACTAAAACACATGCCACACCAGTAGGTGGCAATGTCACTTTGTAAAGAAACACTACACAAACATGTAATATGCATGCACATGATGTCACTATTTTCACAAATTCACATTTTTTAGTTTAGACGATAACAGTACAATTTTCAAAAACTTGCCCTTTGAAACCCGTTTTCAAAAACATGCGTTTTCAGGCTCCCAAACCACCGTTGTCAATTAAATGTACGTCCAGTCTAAGCTACTTGAGACGTGCTACTTTACATCTCAATCTAAACTACAAAAACGTGAAAAAGTGTTTCTTTACAAAGTGACATCGCCACCTACTGGTCCGGCATGAAGACTACAGTATTTTTAGTCATTTTCGCATAAAAATAAGGCATAAAAAGTTTTCCATTTTTAGTTGAAAACAGTGTTTTCTTGTAAACGCCCCTCAAACTACGCAAACTCCCAGAATTCCTCTGCCTGTATCAATGGCTCTCTGTTCCACAAGCCCTCCTGTGAGTCTGAGCTTCAGCTGTTTGAGAGCTTTCATTCCCTGCAGCGTGTCGCATTAATAGAGCGGGATGTTCTGCTCCAGCTGGAGCTCGTTATTGTGCTGAAGAAGTGTTTATGTGAGCGGCCGCACATTCACTGTTGACGTGCCAGAGAGGAAACACACAGGCCAGAAATGCTGCTCAACTCTGACACTGGCGCTTTCACAATCACTGCAACACAAACACGCCTGCCGTTTCAGAAGATCAGATCAGCAAAACTTCTACATCCATCCTGTAGTTCATCTTTACATTATATTCACATCAAAATATAAACTCCATCCTCCACCCTCATGTCGTTCTTTCTTCTGTGCAACACTAAAGAAGACTATAGCATTTACATCTATTTTTAAATGCATGTTATTGTGAACAATTCATCTGCGCATGTTTAATTTTTAAAAAATGTTTTAAATCTTCTCTCTGCTGACATATACAGGACTTCTCTAATCATTTAGTGTTCTTAAGCTCCGCCCCACAAGTGCTTTTGAGAGCCACGCCAACATCTCAACATCCAATCAACAACTGCTGCATTGAAACAAGTCCCGCCCTACAATTATTCTTTTTTAATAATTCGTTACACTCACAATATGAAAGAAACTCTGTTTCATCAGGACTTTAACCCTTGCACATCCTTACGGACATTTTTGTTTTGATCGTTTTGGCTGTTAATGCAAACAGCATCAAATTGGCCAAAAATGTGTATTTTAATTGGAATGTTAATATTTCACCCTCATTTCATTTCATAAATTTATTTTACAACAAAAAATTTCACATTTCACAAATTTCAGTGTCCCCATTGAAACCCAATATTTAATCCCAGTGCCATTTAAGCATCCAATCATCCATTCTTTGTTAATAGGCTTTCATTCTTTTTGGCAAGGCTTTCAGATTTTTACTGTTTTAAAATTTTTACTGCATGGCCTAGGGAGCAAATACTCAATTTTTTCCTATTTCCTGACATTTCTGGGGAAAAAAAGGCCAACTGAGATTAAGTTATGCAATGATAACTGTGTTTTTATGGCTATCAGAGTGTGGTTTGTATGTGTGAATGTTTTTTTTTTTTTTTAATCTGACACTGCTCAAATAATAATGCATCAAAATTTATGTTGTTCCTAATCATTGACATATCCAAGACTGTAATAATCCCCACCAAAATCTACTTGGCATTTAGCATATGGAAAATAATAGATTTTTATTTTTTATTTTTTTTCCCCAAGAAGTAGTGGTAGTTATGATCAGAAATCATTTTAGTAAAAAAGATCCATGTCAGTGAAAGTAGAAAAAACATGAACATATAATATCTTTATGATCTTTTTTGACAAAGGTGTAACTTTGTGTAACTTTTTAAACTGATGCATAAGGGTTAACATACAGATGGAGAGCATATCGTTATGAAGAGCTTTGTTTGTGTTCCACAGAAGAAATAAACTCAAACTTTTGCTTTTCTTCCTCACAAACGCTCACATATCTCCTGTGACTTATGTTCACTTTTGTTTGAACATGAACTCTGCCCTGCTGTCCATGCTCTCACACACACACACACACACACACACACACGGTGGTGATGGAGGGTCTCAACAGCACAGTTATGAAGTCTGATCTTGCAGACGTGGCCGCACGTCTTTATTTACAGTTTACATTCATAAATACAGGGAACATTTACAGGCATTTACACGTGTGTGATGCATTCAGCGGGGTTTCAGCTCTGTTTTTTGAGTGTTGCATGTTAAGAAAGCGAGTGAAGTAAGAGTGAATCTGCAGAGCTGTGTTGAGATTCTCTCAGTCTGTGTGAGTCTATCATCCTCTGATTCTCCCAAACAAACACTAAAGCATCACTATCTCATTATGAACGTCACTGTGAGCCGCATTCATTCCAGAATCACTGCTCAAAATGATGCTGCTACACATCAGTCACTGGTGTTCATCAGAATTAAAGAGTTTGTGAGAGTGAATTTGAATTGAATTGGCCAAAACACACAGGATACTCAACAGGAATCTCAACTGGAATGACAGGAAGAGGAATTTACTGAACTGCAATTCAAAGAAATTCAACACAACCGAGAAACTTCATGAGTCCAACACAAACAGACCAGATCTTGAGAAATAAAGTTCTGACCTTTGAGCTGCTTCATGCTGTTTTGATCCAATTTTGGGGTAAATTAGGGCATTATGAGGGAAGTGTGTATATATACGCTACCAGTCAAAAGTTTTTGAACATTAAGATTTTTAATGTATTTTTTTTTAAATAAGTCTCTTCTGCTCACCAAGCCTGCATTTATTTGATCCAAAGTACAGCAAAAACAGTACAATTTTGAAATATTTTTACTATTTAAAATAACTGTTTTCTATTTGAATATATTTTAAAATGTAATTTATTCCTATGATTTCAAAGCTGAATTTTCAGCATCATTACTCCAGTCACATGATCCTTCAGAAATCATTCTAATATTCTGATTTGCTGCTCAAAAAAACAACTATTTTTATTATTATTATGTTAAAAACAGCTGAGTAGATTTTTTTCAGGTTTCTTTGATGAACAGAAAGATCAGAAGAACGGCATTTATCTGAAATAGAAATCTTTTCTAACATTGTCTTTATTATCACATTTGATCGATTTAAAGCATCCTTGCTAAATGAAAGTATTCATTTTTATAATTTCTTTGCCAAAATAAATAAATAAATAAATAAAAATAAAAATACTGACTCCAAGCTTTTGAATAGTACACTATAGTGTTTTGAATAGTACAGTATAATGATTACAAAACCTTTTATTTCAGATAAATGCTGATCTTTGGATCTTTCTATTCACCAAAGAATCCTGAAAAAAAAAAAAAAATGTACTCAACTGTTTTAAATATTGATAATAATGATAATAAAAATGTTTCTTGAGCATCAAATCAGAATATTAGAATGATTTCTGAAGGATCATGTGACACTGAAGACTGGAGTAATGATGCTGAAAATTCAGCTTTGAAATCACAGGAATAAATTACATTTTACAATATATCCAAATAGAAAACAGTTATTTTAATTACAAATAAATGCAGGCTTGGTGAGCAGAAGAGACTTCTTTAAAAAAAAACATTAAAAATCTTACTGCTCAAAAACTTTTGACTGGTAGTGTACATGTGAAATATGAAAACCTGAATTTCTTTCAGTTTTATTCCACTGAAACTCCTTAATTTCAAACCCACATTACAATTCTACACCCTGTTTTGACACTTCAATTCAAACAGCTTTCAGTCATCTCACCGCTGGTGTTTGTGTGGCTCATACGGTGGTCATAACTTTAAGCGAGCCGCTCCTGAACCTCAGGATCTTCTTCTTGAGCGCATGCGACGCCTTAATCTTCACAAAGGCTTTGGGCTGCGGCGGGTGTGACGGAGAGGGCGGAGCCAGCTGTGGGCGGAGCTGCTGCGGCCAGACCAATCCACTGCTCTCATCAGAGTCGCTGGAGAGAGAGCTGGATCCGGGCGAGTCGCCTTCGCTCAGACTGGACTCCGATTCGCCGTATTCAGTGCGAAGTTGCGGCTGATGATAGACGCGAGGTTTGCGCGAGCGTCTGATTGGCTGTTCAGAAGGCGTCTCGGTTTCGTCTTGACTCAGTTCTAGCGTGGAGCGCCAGCGGCGGTGAGCAGAGCTGCGGCGCATTTTAGCTTGAGTATCGCGCTCCATTGTATTATATTTGCGCTCTCTTTGCCCCAGAAGGCTGTTTTCGGATTGGGCGCGACAGGCTTTTCGTCCAGCTTTCTTCGGTGCGATCTTGTCCTCTGTGAAGCGGCACTTCTTCGCTGCGGCTCTGGGCTGTGAAGCGGTGGGTTTTGGAGCAGCGTGCGTCCGGTGCGCGACGGATTGAGCACGAAGCGGCTGCGCTGGGATATACTGCGCATTCACCAGCTCATCAGACGAGGGGTGGTACACTGTAAAAAATAAATCATGGGTCTTGTAATTTTCATTTACATTTGTGACTCTGGACCACAAAACCAGTCTTAAAGAGATAGTTCACCCCAAAATGAAAATTCTGTCATTGATTACTCACCCTCATGTCGTTCCAAACCCGTAAGATCTTCGTTCATCTTTGGAACACAAATTAAGATATTTTTTGATGAAATCTGAGAGCTTTCTGTGCACAAAGAAAACAAAAATAACAGCTTTATTCAACAATTCGTCTCCTCCGCGTCACCCTAGAGCAGTGATTTTCAATCCTGTTCCTCGGGAGCCACTGCTCTGCACATTTTGCATGTCTCCCTGATCTGACACACTCATTTGAGTTCATGGAGCTCTTTTCTAATGAGCTGATGATCTGAATCAGGTGTGTAAATTAGGGCGACATGTAAAATGTGCAGAGCTGTGGGTCCCGAGGAACAAGTTTGAAAACCACTGTCCTAGAGCACCATTTTGGAGAGTATCACAACACATTCGCACGCTTTGAATTGGACGTACAGAACGTATGTTTACGTTCAGATCAAAGCGTGCGCATGCGTTGTGACACGGAGGAGACAAATTGTTGAATAAAGTTTTGTTTTTTCTTTGCACACAAAAAAATATTCTTGTAGCTTCGTAAAATTATGGTTGAACCACTGATGTCACATTGGCTGTTTTACTGATGTCCTTACTACGTTATCAAGGGTAGTACCCTTGCTGTCTATGGGAGGGTCAGAAAGCTCTCAGATTTAATCAAAAATATCTTAATTTGTGTTCCGAAGATGAACGAAGGTCTTACGGATTTGGAACATGAGGGTGAGTAATTAATGACAGAATTTTCATTTTTGGGTGAACTATCCCTTTAAGTAGCACAGGTATATTTGTAGCAATAGCCAAAAATACATTTTATGGGTCAAAATGATCGATTTTTCTTTTATGCCAAAAATCATTAGGATATTAAGTAAAGATCATGTTCCATGAAGATATTTAGTAAATTTCCTACTGTAAATATATCAAAACTTAATTTTTGATTAGTAATAAGCATGCTAAGAACTTCATTTGGACAACTTTAAAGGCGATTTTCTCAATATTTAGATTTTTTTGCACCCTCAGATTCCAGATCTTCAAATAGTTGTATCTCAGCCAAATATTGTCCTATCCTAACAAACCATATATCAATGGAAAGCTTATTTATTCAGTTTTCAGATGGTGCATAAATCACAATTTCAAAAAATTGATCCTTATGACTGGTTTTATGGTCCAGGGTCACATTTATTCAGGAAAGGAAAGTCGTGACGTATTGTCAAGTATGGTGACCCATACTCGAAATTGGTGCTCTGCATTTAACCCATCCAAGTGCACACACACAGCAGTGAATAGTGAATTAACGCACACACACACCGTGAACACACACCCGGAGCAGTGGGCAGCCATTGCTCCAGCGCCCGGGGAGCAATTGGGGGTTCGGTGCCTTGCTCAAGGGCACCTCAGTCATGGTATCGAAGGCAGAGAGAGTGCTGTTCATTCACAATCCCCACCTTCAATTCCTGCTGGTTCGATTCTCGCACCGGGAGGAATTGAAGGTGGTGATTGTGAATGAACAGCACTCTCTCTGCTATCAAAGGCAGAGAGAGACAGGCTTTGATTACAAGCCCAACTCCCTAACCATTAGGCCACGACTTCCCCTGAATGGAATTCAGGTAGATTCCATTAAAAAAATCAAGCCCTAAAGGGTTACTCCCCCCAAAAATTTTGTCATTAATCACATACCCTCACGTCATTCCAAACCCGTAAAAGCTTCGTTCATCTTCGGAAAACAAATTAAGATATTTTTGATGCATTCTGAGAGCTCTCTGACCCTCCCATAGACAGCAATGTAATTAACACGATCGGCGTCCAGAAACGTAGCAAGGAGACATTAAGGGACATTTTTCCCTTAATCTTCTCATAGCTTCGTAAAATGACGGTTAAACCCCTGATGTCACATGGATTATTTTACCGATCTCCTTGCTACGTTTCTGGACGTTGATCACGTTAATTACATTGCTGTCTATGGGAGGGTCAGAGAGCTGTCAGAATGCATCAAAAATATCTTAATTTGTGTTCCAAAGATGAACGAAGCTTTTACGGGTTTGGAACGACATGGGGTAAGTGATTGACGACAAAATTTTCATTTTGGGGTGGAGTAACCCTTTAAAAATACTATGTGTAATATTGTTACCATAATTTTTAAAGGCGATAGCTCATACCATTTTTTACAGCGTAGGATTCGGCTTCGCTGCTGCTGGGATCCAGAGTGCCGCAGGGGAAGTCCAGCGATGTGGAGCGGACCCCAGCGAGTTGGGGATAGCAGGACTCGTCCCAAACATGTTTCTCCTCTTTGCGGCAAAGGCTGCTCTGCCGGACCAGCATTCGGCCCTCGGGTCCCAGGCTCGTTCGGGGTTTTGTGGGTCTGGAGGGAGGCGAGCGACGCTGGATCAAGCCGAGGATGTAGGTTTCTGCTCGCTGTGTCTGTCTGTAATCGTCTGCGTTGGGTTCTTCCTCCTCTGCGTCTTCACTGGGATGCCAAATCCACAGCTCGTCTTCAGCGATGCCCTCCAGAGGAGAATAGGGTGCGGATAGAGAGCGGGGAACTGCGGCGCGATTGTTCAGCTCACGGCCGATGAATACATCACCTACAGACAGAAACACTGACGGTTAGGATGAAAACAACATAAGGCAGCCTCAAACTAAATGTGTCACAATGTCTGGTTGGTGTGCCCATGTAAGGCCACTAGAGGGCACGTTTCTTTATTGTGTTTGTTTCTCTGGACTTCAGTTCCCATCACCCTTTGCTTTGACAATCAAGTCTCATTTCATTCAGCTGTGTCTCATTTCCTTGTTAACTTATCCTCATATAAGCCCGGTTCTCTGTGTCTTTGGTTGCTGGTTTATTATTTTCTGTTATGTGTTTTCTGATGCTCTGTTTTGCTCTGATTTGGATTATTCTTTGTTTTTGGACTTTTTACAATAAATGCTGCTTTTGGATCTGCTTGTTTTGGAGCATTCTGTGACAGAATAAGCCAGCCATTTACAGATCCAGCAGCTAGACTGAGCTATCGACTTGTGGACCATGGGCATTCAAATTCTTCCTCCTGTTTCGAAGGAGTGGAAAGCTTGCCTTAGGATGTTGGCGGATCTTCGGCAACAGGGGATGCAAGTGGGTGGACTGGCACAGACTTTTTGGATATTGGCGGTAGGATTGGAACTTTGTCATTCTGAGCTCAGCAAGATTTTTAATGGTTGCCTTGACAATCCCTTGCCTCCTTGGGAGATGGAGGGGCTTAAAACTCTTGACTTTTGGAGTTTTATTGATCATCTCTGTTACCGCAATTTAGTAGCCTCATGTCTATCTGAGCCGACTGCAGTGCCCCCAGAGATACCCAAGTCTGCCCCAGCTGATAGTGAATCTTGACAGTCTCTGTCTTGCAAGTGAAGGTCAAGGAGGAAGAGGGCAGCAATGACGACCCCAGTGATACAGAGTCTGGTGGTCATGGAGGACCTGACTCCAGTGGTATCGAATCCGGTGGTCCCGAGTCTGGTGGTCCTGGAGGACCCGACTCTGGTGGTCTCAGAGCTCACCACAGAACCGCCCAATTTCACTGCTGCTGCCATTATCAAGAAGGCCATCTTTGCTTTTGGCCTCTGGACTGTTCTGTGTGCTTGGGAGCCCTCAGATTCCACTCCAGAGCCCGCTCCAGTCCGGGAGCCCTCAGATTCCACTCCAGAGCCCGCTCCAGTCCGGGAGCCCTCAGATTCCACTCCAGAGCCCGCTTCAGTCCGGGAGCCCTCAGATTCCACTCCAGAGCCCGCTTCAGTCCGGGAGCCCTCAGAGTCCACTCCAGAGCCCGCTTCAGTCCGGGAGCCCTCACCCGCTTCAGTCTGGGAGCCTTCAGAGTCAACTCCAGAGCCCGCTTAAGTCTATAGTTCACTCCCGAGCCTGCACCAGTCTATGAGTCTGCTCCAGAGCCCACTCAAGTCTATGAGTTCATTCCAGAGTTCTCTTCAGTCTATGAGCCCGCTCCAGTCTATGAGTTCACTCCAGAGCCCACTCAAATCTATGAGTTCACTCGAGAGCCTGCACCAGTCTATGAGTCTGCTCCAGATCCCACTCAAGTTTATGAGTTCACTCCTGAACTCTTAGTCTGCCCTTTTACGGTCAAGGAGACCGTTGCTGAGCTGCCTGTCTGTCCTGTTGCAGCCGTTGAGGCTGTTACTAAACTCTCTGTGCTCTTTTGCAGTCCTGTCTGAGCCTCTAGGGGGTTCATCTGCCTTGTCAGCTCCGATGAGGTGGTCTTCAGCTCCACCTTTATGGTCTGCCATGCTCCTGGCTCTGCCCTGGACGCCTGCCGGGGTGGTTGTTGTTGTTGTTGTTGTTGTTGTTGTTGTTGTTGTTGTTGTTGTTGCCTGGAACCTCGCTGGTCTGTCCCTCTGGCCCCGCCCTTGCCTCCTGCCCTGCTGGCCCCGCCCTGGCATGATTGTCTGTCTCTGGGCCCACTTCTGCTACATGGGCCTGGCCCACCATCCCTCCCCCTGATCTGCCTCCTTTCCACCTCCCTCCTGAACTTTTGTGTTTTGTGTTTTCTGGTATCCGCTCATTAAAGGGGAGGTAATGTCACAATGTCTGGTTGGTTTGCCCATGTAAGGCCACTAGAGGGCACGTTTCTTTATTGTGTTTGTTTCTCTGGATTTTAGTTCCCATCACCCTTTGCTCTGACAATCAAGTCTCATATCATTCAGCTGTGTCTCATTTCCTTGTTGACTTATCCTCATATAAGCCCGGTTCTCTGTGTCTTTGGTTGCTGGTTTATTATTGTCTGTTATGTGTTTTCTGATGCTCTGATTTGGATTATTCTTTGTTTTTGGACTTTTTACAATAAATGCTGCTTATGGATCTGCTTGTTTTAGAGCATTCCATGACAGAACGATTATACTGACAATGAAGGGCTCAACAATAAAGACTTCGGTACTGTCACTTGATTTATTTTGTAAAGAAAATGTTTAATTAAAAAAAAATTGCAAGGCAAGTTTATTTATATTCAGCCTAAACAATTAAAACTTTCATAATTATACATTGTCATTGTAACTGACGTTTATACAGAGTCTGAAATTTGTACATTTGTAACTGCATTGTTGTAAACAACATCTGTACATTCATTTAAATAATTACTTTTTTTTTTTCTTCTATACTTCTACTTCTGTATATAGCGCATTATTTAATTTTCTATTTTTCTTACATTAGTGTTAAATTCCATCTGTACTATGTTATTCCTATATGTATGTCTGAACACTATCGTGTATGTTTGCAGTATGTCTGTACTTTCTTCTGCACTGGAAGCTCCTGTCAAGTCAA
>CM077267.1:460000-465000 GCA_039654775.1 Spinibarbus caldwelli
TCGATTTAAAAAAATTAATTGTGGCAAAACATTCAAATGAATCAATAAAATCTAAGAAATCGCTCAGTCGTGCTAGAGAAAAGCACTGAATTTAAGATATAAGAGATGATGTACAGTCAGACGTTATTATGGTAAAACAAACTCTTGATGATCAGGACACAAAGCGATGTTCTCTCGTATCACTCTGAAGGGGTTTATCTTTCAATAATGATTGCTTATGAGATGGTTATGTACCAAATAAACAAATTAATGAATGTGAAATATCAATTAGAGTTTAAATGAATTAACTCTGTGAGCAGGAAGAGAGTCTGTAAATATATGAGAGACCTGAAACACTGTACAATGGAGGAAATCACTGAGACAAGCATCAGTTACACAGTTTAATGTCATCAGACACCAATACAGACTGCATCAGTTTATATTTTTCAGCATCATTGGTTCTGGAAGTCTTTTCCCATTCATAGGGATTTTAAAAAGTCTTCTTTTAAGAGTTATGAGCAATGAACCAAAACAACCAGCTATGAGGAGACTTTCATTTGAAGCAAAAAAAGTATTTGAATATCAGACAGAGAGACAAAAGCCTGTGAACTTAAGACTTAAATGAAGGAAAGAACCACAATCCCACGAAGCATTGCCATTGGCATAAATGTAAAACTGTTCATTTAAAGATGTTGATAAATACCTAGCAAACAAAAATATGATCTATAACCTAAAAATATGATCTTAGATTTTGGCAATTATATGGGAAAAACATTCCTATATATAAATGCCTCATTCAATCATTCATTAATTCATTTATTTGTTCATTAAGTTATGAAAATGATATTTCTGAATGTTCTCTGAATAATCAAAATGTCCAGTTTTTTAATATTTAAAAAAATATTCTTATGCGACCGTTAATGGAACATTATGAGAATGTTACATTTGAATGTTCTCGGAACGTTCTGAAACATTTAAAAAACGTTAAATGAGCATCCAACTAAAACGTTTCAGGAAAAAACATTCCATGAACGATGTGTAAGTATTGTTTTTGTGCTAACGTTTTGAGAACATTAATAGAACATTCGTTCACAGTTATCTGGTCTTTAATAATGTTTCTGGAAGAATGTTTGTTCATAACTTTGAGAAAACCTTCCCTTTTAGCGGAGTATAGAAACAATATATTCTAAGTTTACTGCAAAATATGCATCCAAATAATTAAGACATTCAAGTTAACGATTACATCATTTGCAGTGCTTCATGGAGGAGTTAATTTGCGGTTATATTCTGGTGGATATTTCACGGGTTATAAACCAGGAATTCAACTATTGAACACAATTATAAGATGAACACATTATTTCATCTTATAAAAAATAAGATGAAATAATGCTTCATCAGATGGCTTCATCAGAAGCAAATAACACTGATTAACAAACTCATACATCACAGTTGCTCTGTCTTTATAAGTCATTGTTAAAAATCAATTCCACTATGGAGTAAATTATTGGGATTTCTACACTGTAAAAAAATTCTGTAGTTTTACAAAATAATTTTGGCAGCTGTGGTTGCCACAATAATTTTGTAAAAAATACAGAAAAAAACTGTAAACACATTTACAGCCAAAACTGTAAATTTTACAGTATAAAACTGTAATTTACAAACATAAAATTTTAACTTAAACCAGTAAATTCAACAACACACACTGCTATTAAAATCTGTTTTGTACCTTTAACGTACTGACAACCACCATAATAATACAGGTGGTATAAGAGAAAGCCACATGAAGAATCAAAGGTCATCACAAGTAGCTTCACCACAAGCAGAATTATATACTAATATATAGAAGATGCACAGATTCATTCACGCAAACACAAAACACCATCATGGTAACACACATGACACTTAAATAATGCAATAAACATTC
Source organism: Spinibarbus caldwelli (assembly GCA_039654775.1). Classification (NCBI taxonomy): domain Eukaryota; kingdom Metazoa; phylum Chordata; class Actinopteri; order Cypriniformes; family Cyprinidae; genus Spinibarbus; species Spinibarbus caldwelli. The sequence continues at coordinate 461,904 of CM077267.1, forward strand.
ATTACACAACAGAAGATGTAACATAAAGCCCAAATATACATAACTGATAACAAAAACTATTGATTATTTAGACAAAATAGCATACTTTCAAATGTGGAGTGTCACCCAGGGAATTCTGGGAATATCAGTTTACAGTTTTTGACTGTAAATTATACATTGATTTGTTCTTTTTTACTTCTAAAAACTGTACAATTAACAGCATTTTACTGTAAAATTACATTAAATGTGCGCTTTTACAGTTAAAATTACACTTATTTTTTACAGTGTACTTCCAGAAGTAGCTGTTGCACTCTTTTGGATCACAGAATGACAGCAGCGGCCAATCACAGTGGAGTATGATGTGATAATGTAAACAGTAGCCATACCTGAGACGTCTCGAGTGTCTCCAGCATCGCTGTCCACCTTCAGCTCTCCCACCTGATGCTGAAGTATGTTCATCAGACTCCACGAGCCGTCCTGCAAACATCAACACGCTCCATCAGCTGATCCAAACACCCAGCTCTATACATACTCCACACTCATCATGTGTGTCCTCATTACTCCATTATCTCAAGGCATTCTGGCGTTAATGTGAGTGTGTGGAGGAGAGCTGTGAAACCATCTCTGCGTAGGTTTATTAAAATCAGATAAGCTGAGGATGTAGAATGGCCTTCTGGGAACAAGAGGAACGTAATGTTCTGTGTGGAATTCACTGTGACCATCTACATCTCAAGAATGAGCTCAAATGTTCTGCTTGGAACAAGATGAGCTAAATGTAGGGCCCTATGATTACATCAATGCAGAAAACACGGAATCTAGTCAAAAAATGGAATTTGCTATATAAATTTGGCAAATTTTGTATGAATAAATCAGAAGTAGGGCTCTTCGCTGAATCCATTGGTGATCTGGACGAGTGTGTGTGAATATTAAAGGGCTGCTGTGCAAATGTGTGTGTGTCAAGTTTCACCATTTACTTTGAGAAAAACTATCAGCAGATACACAGAAACTCAAAGAACTGCACCACAACCCACTAAAATAAAAGTTCAGTTCAGCTTGGAGAAATTATGACAGGATAATAAGAATACAGTTTATAAATAAATTATTGCTAATAAATATTACTCAATTTTTCATCCATTTTTATTTTTAACAGTAAGCTTTTGTTGTGCAGCACTTTGTTTTCCAAAAAAATTAAAGGAATGTTTTAAATTTGATTTTATTATATCTTAAAATATTAATTAAACTGTTCAAGTTTTATGCATTCATTTGATTACCAACGTGTTTGATAATAAATTTGTATTAAATCATAAAACACAGAATCCAGAAAAATTAAAACACATAAAACAAGATTTATGAATTCAACTGATTATACATCCACTTTAATTTTTTTAATTTAATTAATATGCATTAAAATTTAATTAAGAACCATTAAAAGTGTAATCCAGAAAAATAAAAACTAAAACACAGAATTTGGGGAAAAAAATAAAACAGAATTTGGAAGAAAAAAAAGTATTATGGCCCAGCATTGAAACAAAAAATTGGTAGGATTTAATTCAAAACAATTTTCACTCTGAAATCGCTAGTAAATTTCACAAGTAATTAAAAAATAAATAAATTATTAAGTAGAAAAACATAAGTATTTTCTTGTAAAATGTACTCCAATAATCTTTGTTTTATACTTTATTTATTTTAACTTTTAAAAAATTTCAGTTTATAAATCACAGTATTTGATCACATCTGAAACAAACACACACACACACACACACACACACACACACACTCTCAGAGCGTAACAGATTAACTCTTAACTAAAGTACAAGAGTAACCAGACAACCACAGTCAGGCAAATGTGACCAAACCAACCCGTCCTGAACATTAACTAGTTATCTAGTCACACATGATGTGACAGACTGATTAATAAGAACAACAGCAGATCAAATCAGTACAGAAGTGTGTGTGTGTGTGTGTGTGGAGTGTTTGGGGGAGGTATGTGTGTGTTTACAGGTCAGATGTCAACAGTGTGTGTGTGTGTGTGTGTGTGTTTGCTAATGCCTCCAGTGCCCCTAAATAAGATCATGCATTAAGGCTGTTAGCTTAACCTGATGAAGTGCACACTCACTGTCATGGAAACGGCTCTAACGAGATTCAGTCAATCTGACAAAAGCATTTCACTATCAATTATTCATATTGACTGCTTTACAAAAGGACACAATCACGCCGAAGCTTGACAAACACACACACACACACACACACACACACACACACACATCATGTAGCTGAAAGTGTGTTTACATGAAGAATATCAGGAGTCGCACTGAAGCTACAGTATGAAACCTTTTTCAAGGAAATAACCCACAGGACAGAAACCAGTTCAGTTTCTCCAAGTCTGTGATGAGATTAAATGAAGACATAAACTGAAGTCTCCTGCTTCTCACATGTTTGAGACAACAACAATCTCACACGTGGCTCATCCAGTGTTGGGAGTAACACATTACAAGTAGTTACAATCAGATTACTTTCTTTCAAGTAACTTTTTTTCATGCAATCAAGAATGGCAGAAAAGTTGAAAGGTTTGTTTGAGCTTTTTGAATTTACATTTCCTTCAGCCTGAGTTTTAGTTAGGAAAACAATATGAGTGAGATATTAAATAAGTCCTAATGAATATCCAGACTCAGAAAGCGCGTGAACTGAAGTAAGTGAACAGCTGTTTTCACTTTGCATTCTGGGAGTTTCTCAGGAGTGAATGAATCGGTGCGCTGGAATGATTCTGACAGCGGAGCAGCTCCATCAGTGACTCCCTGAGCAGTGCACTTACTGCGGATCGAAACACACCCCATGAATCAGATCTGGGCTTGACTGATGTTCCTCCACTCTTCAGAGGCTCTTGAGTTCACTCTTAAAAATGAAGGAGTCAAAAGAAGGTTTTCACTGTGATGCCATAGAAGAACCATTTCTGGTTCCCAAAAGAACCTTTCAGTGAACGGTTCTTAAAAGAACTATTTTAGTTAAACGGATCATAGCTGATTCATATGGACCAGGCCACGGTTCACCATCATAGACTAAAAGTTTATCATTTGTATGTGTTTTGTATGTGCCAGTTTACAGATTCAAGCGATTTTAA
>CM077267.1:470000-507500 GCA_039654775.1 Spinibarbus caldwelli
GAGAAGTTTAAGCTCAAAAAAGAATTATATTATACAGGTACATCTATGAAAAAAGTTTAGTGTTGAGCTGGTGTTTTATGGTGTCAGAGCGCCACCTGCTGACTATCTGAACTTCTGTCAGAACATTAATCAGCTCAAATGAGCATTAATTAGACATTTACATAAATGATATCAGCTGGCAAGCATAATCTCAAAGGAATTTATCTTTGACAAACGCTTCATTTACAGTTTATAAAATAAAATATAAAATATGTTCAAGAAAAAAACAATTCAAACTATTCAAAATTTACTACAAAAATTAGCAATAAGCTTAAAGTATTTGCATTTTTGTCACATTTGTAAACGAGCATTAATTTATTTAAAGAGTTTAGAATTTAATTTAATTCTTTAGATTGTAAAATAATATCTCTCTGTCTTGATATTGGATTCTGGTATATTTTATTTATTATTTATAGATATTTAACGACTGAGGTTCACTGTTAGACTGTATTTACTCAGTGTAAGATTGATGTAAATATTACACTGAATGTAGTGATGCCTCAGCACCAGCAGATATCACCTGCTGATAACTGCTCCATTCACTACTGATCTGAGGACTTTAACATCAACTCATGCTCCTTAATATGAAGTGAAGCGGCAAACACCTGTAAATGTGTGAAGAATAAATTTAAAGAGATGTGTAACTCTGACTTTTAACCAGAAAAGCACAGTTTGACCAAGTTTATATGTTGATTTGATGAAGTCCAGTTTGAAAGTTTTGCAAAGTTTAAAATGCCTTGACAGAGATCAGATAGACAGATAGATAGATAGATAGATAGATAGATAGATATCGAAATAAATCAGAGTTCAAAATTGCAAAAAAAAAAAAAAATGTCTCAGATTACCCGAATTCACCCTATCTATCTATCTATCTATCTACCTATCTATCTATCACATTAGATCAATACATTAGACTTTTCTGAAATCCCCAAGATGTTTTCTAACAACACCAGAAGAATGTAAATATTATACCCAGAGGAGACATAACACACCTATTAGTGTTTTTGTGCCAAAAATAAATAAATAAATAAATAAAACATCTGCCTGAATTTGATAATCTGGGACAGATCGCTTTGTAATCTGGGACATATGTATTAGGCCTAAAAAAGCTTATATTCACCATACTTTATGCATCCCAAACACAATATCACCAATTTTTAAAAATCATTATGAAAAAAATGACAAGTACAGAAAGCTTAATAAGAAAATGTATATTCCAATATCAGTAAAAATAATTTCTATCTGTACACAGGATTAACGGTCTATGGTGTTAATTCATTTAAATTCATTTAAAACTCTATTAAAATTGTTTAACATATGTTTAACATTGTATTAATATTTAAAAAAAATCAACTAAAATTTAAGAAACAGCAAGCGACAATTTGATTAACGGATTATTCATTCAGTTATTCAAGTTCTCCATTCTATTAAAATTGGGGCTACTCGGGGAACAATACTGAATAGATCACAAACATAATCTGACAACAATTAGGAACATTTATTTATGACAGATTTATGTCCTTAACATTAATCTAGTCAGAATCTACTGTATGTCACTGACCTCGTCATTCTTGATTGACAGCTGCCCCGCCCCTTTCTGTGGAATCACCCCATGAAGTCATGTGATTTCAGTCATGACATCTGTGCTAAAATTACAGTAAATATCCTGCAGACTAAATTTTGTTAGAACAGTAAATAAACACACTGGAGTTTAGGTGTCCCAGATTACCTGAATTCACTATAGATAGATAGATATCACCCTAGATAAAATAATTCTATCTATCTATCTATCTATCTATCTATCTATCTATACACAAACTATTAAAACACACAAACTAAGCAAAATTAAACCAGAAAATAAAATTTGAATTCAAAATACTAATAAAACCCATAATAGTATCTCAATAATACTAAAATAACACTGAATTGCATAAATGCAACAACTATAAACATCAAATGCATTTGCATGACACAAAACCTGAAGCCTGGTTGTGTTGCACTGGACAGTTTATTCCACAGCAGCTTCACAACACGCTTTATTAAAGTAAAACAACACGCCTGCAAACATCTCATCAGCAAATCCGGCTCTGCAGGGTGGAAAGAGGAGAAAAGTCTCAGATTCCCATTTCCATATATATGACTGTGCCAGCCGGAGCCGCGTGTTACTCCAGCATTTGATTGACTTGTATGTGAAAGTAAATTATAAAGCAACAGCCTCACACTATACATTTGAGATAAAAAACAGCAGGCCGTTTCAGCATGAGAGCTAATACTGATGCATCAGCACCTGCGGTGAAAAACACTGATCATAATTACAGCTGTTCCACTAAAAGAATGAATCTGTAAAAAAAAGCAAAAGGAAATAAAAACAAACAAGCAAACAATTTTGCATCAAGAAAATTTGGAACCAAAACCAATAAAAAAAATAAAAAAATAAAAAAATAAAAAAAATTCACTCCATAATCAAAAGGAATAAATGTGATTTTACATCAATAAAATTAAGCCTAATTTTAAGACTATTAACATTTTCATCTTCATTGCAGCACATTTAAACCTTGTGTATTTTAGATTAAAATCTAAAATATTCACATTTTACAAGTGTACACTGTTTTTTTTAGATTTATGAGAAAAATAATTGTATTATGTTGCATCTGACAGTAGTGTTTGAAAGGTTACAGCGACGCGACATTAAAATGTGCATGTACATGTCATGTTGTGCAATTAAAATAATGACAAACAGACCAGCAGGAATAGAAAACATTCCTAAATTATATTTATTTGACAATCTTATTGGTGAAGTAGATTCAGTCAGACAGTCACACACAGCAAATCATCACTGAAGCTCGTTTGCCAACAGTATAATTGCACTTTTAAACGTCCAGCCCACAGTGTGCCGTTACACACACACACACACACACTCCCAAAATAAAACACAAACATGACAAAACCTCAGATCTCAGACACCTGATTCAAATATCAATAAATAAAACAGAAGGAATAAAATATATAAGATATTAATGGGTTCCTGTGGTAATTAATAACAGGTATTAACGGAGAGGTCATGACCTCAACTCCATGATCCCAAAACCATCCAGCACAGCTTCATAGAGGATCAGCAGATCAAAACAAACTTCATCATCATCATCATCAGAATCCATCCGGAATCACATTCTGATTGTGAGGATTTGAGGACAAACATGAACCGCTTTACATAAAAAAACAACTAGAATAAAGAATCTTATTAATATGAATGTCATCCTATTTAAATTTAAAATCCCATTCCATTTAAATTACGTGTTTCTACGAACTCATGCCAGAAACATCGTCAATGATTTACAGCAGGAAAAAACATAACTGTTATGATTTAGTGTCATTTAGGAGGCTTTTATGAGAGTTAGTGAAGGTGTTGCAGTGATTGGGGTAAACGGCACAGGAGAAACACACGTGTCACTTCCGGTCATGTTTTTGGCAGCTAGTCTGAGAAGGTAATTCTGATGGTTTGCGTTCAGCATCTGAGAACTTGATAAAGTGACACTCCAGCAGCTTTCAGGATGCGTGTCATCAGTGTGAACCTGCGATTCTGAATCACCTGTGCTACTAAATCACCTGCGTCTCTGAATCATCTGCGCTTCTGAAGATCAGCACAACAGTCTGAGTAGAGATCCAGGCCTGTTTCACACATCACGTTAATGAGCCTGTTTTCACAGTGAAAGAGCGAAAATATTAGCAAAACACAGCGAGAATGCACTAGAAAAATATTTATGACAAGCTTTTGAAATGCAGCCTTTAAAAACGCAACATAAACATGGTTTGATTACATTTAGCAGACGCTTTTATCCAAAGCGACTTACAGTGCATTCAGGCTATACATTTTTTTTATCAGTATGTGTGTTCCCTGGGAATTGAACCCACAACCTTTTGCACAGCTAACGCAATGCTCTACCACTATTTTTTTTTAACTTGCACTACAATTCAAAAGTTTGGGATCAATATTTTTTTCTGAAAAAAAAAAAAATCAAGTCTGCATTAAATGAATCAAAAGTAACAGACATTTATAATGGGACAAATGATTTCTATTTCAAATAAATGCTGTTCTTTTGAACTTTCTATTCATCTGTGAATCCTGAAAAATAAAATGTATCACGGTTTCAACAAAAATATCGGGCAGCAGAACTGATTTCAACATTGATAATAATCAGAAATGTTTCTTGAGCAGCAAATCAGCATATTAGAATGATTTCTGAAGGATCCTGTGACTGAAGACTGCTGAAAATTCAGCTTTGATCACAGAAATAAATTACATTTTAACAGATATTCACATAGAAAACAGCTATTTTAAATCATAAAAATATTTCACATTTTTACAATATTTTTGATAAAATAAACAGCCTCGGTGGGCAGAAGAGACTTCTTTCTTTCATAAACATTACAAACCCAAACTTTTGAACAGCAGTGTATGACAAGAAATATTTTTTATTTCATGAGCTGATGTGTGAAAGACGCCTTAGAAAAGCTCTAGATCTCTTCAAAACACTTCTGAAACCCACACACAACACCAGCTTAATGAACACCGTCCCCATTAATGATTGAAAAGGATCCAGTGTCCCTTAAACCCAGCAACATTACCATTACCCTTTAAACCTGTGACCCACACAACCCTACTGCCTTCATAATAAAACTGAGAATTCAGCTTTGATCACAGCAATCAATTACATTTTATCTCAACACAGGCAACTGCAGGTGCGAGGATTGAAAGTGCGGGTCGTATCCTCGCCCCAGCATGCGCTCTTTGATGCAAGGCGGGTGGATCTCGCTGATCAGGCACTCCAGAGACTGCAGGCTGCTGCTGAGGCACTGGCTCTTCCCTTGGGGCCCGCAGCACAGGTATGGAGGTTGTTTTTGGGCATGCGGATGGAGGTGCATCTCCTGAGGGTTATAACAGTCACTATCCGGCGTAACAAGCACGCTATTCCAAGCGGGAGCGAAAAACTGGTTGACCGGGAAGTCGCCATGCATTGCAGGGGATGATGGGACTTTATCTAGAATGGTTAAACTGGGAGGATAGGATCTGTAGGAAAGGTCAGGCGAGTGGCTGACGATTGCTCCGCTTCCACTTCCAGCGGCGTAGATTTTCGGATAGTGCCTTTGCGCCCAATAATCCGATCCAGCTACATCCGCACTTTGAGTAGGCAAAACGGCTCCGGAATAAGCCAGAGCGCTCTGGGCAAAACTAGAGTCGGCGCAAGACGCAGCCAAGAACGACGGACTGGACTGGACGTTTGACGAACGGATCATGTGATGAGAAATAACGCCATATGGTTTCTGTCGGTGTTTGTTTCTGCTAGGCGGCGCATATGGAGCCACCGCCATTTGGATGGGGGATAGTTTAGTTCGTTTTCCATCGGCGCTCTTCAACACACCTTTGGTCACAGAGGAAGTCTTGACGATTGCTAGCAAGCCTTGGTAGGCGCCCGCGTAGGGCTGCAGGTACGGGCCCAAGCTCTGCCCGCTGGCGTCCAAGCCATTGACGGTCCTGCTGATTTGCTTTTGTTGCGGGACTCTGATGTTGGTGGGGAAGATCTTGATTGAAAGTGGACTGTCGGCCGTTCTTTGCGCATAGGCGTCTAGTTCGGCCGCGGATGGGTAGCGCGTGGAGATCGGCTCACCTGCGGATAAAGAGAAAGCGGAGTGAATAATTCAATGCTATGTTATTTTCAACAAGGTCGTACCATATCTTCAACACTGGGGAGGCATTTTTAAATAGAGTATAAAGAAATAGAACGGTGAAAGAAATACTGGGTCTAGTTCTAGATGCAACTACTTGCAAATAATATTTTAAAATATGCACACATTCACTCTTATTGCCATGTCTTATTGCCATGTCATGTCTCATAACATTCAGTTCAGAATTACATGATGTAAATGATGTCATATTTTCGAATAATAACGGTGAAATTTGAGGGGAAAAAATGAGTAATTTGCATCATTGGACAGTATATTTTAACATTTCTGTTGTAAAACAGTTGTCGAATATTAAATGTTTTGTTACTTCCATCTAGGGATGTGCGATATATATCGTCTACAATATCGTAACCGTTGTTTTAATGATGTGCGATTTGACATTATCAAGTATATCGCAAAAATCAAGCAAAACACACCTACGGAGTGCACGCATACGTTACGTGATGAAGTCTAGTAGGTTAGACTAGTGCGCATTTAGAGTGTGTTCTTTCACACATGATTCAGCCTATTAAAATGCATTAAGAATGATCATAAAATTCAAAATATGGGGGCAGAAAAAGTATATATTTATATCATATAGAACATGTCATATATACAAATACTACTGATGTTTCTATTTCGCCAACAAAAATAATTCCAAACACAGCCACAGCACTGTTTTGCATCTCTGAGCAACATGACGGTGTTTCATTCATGAATGAATCAACCATTTAAATGATTCGGTTTAATTGCAATGACTCACTTATTAACAGTGACTTGCTGCCACCTACTGGTGGTTTTAATTTCACATTTAAAGTATCTTTTCATTGTTTAAATAATTTCTAATATCAGTATTCATCATTTTATGTTTAAAATACTAACACATTATTTATCCATTTGTAACTGAGCTGCATTAAACAGTGTGTAAACATCAAAATGCCACTTCAGATGCGTTTCTGTGTTTCCTCAGCATTGCAAAGATGAATTTTGTTGATATTGATTTAATTTGCTTGGTAACAGCCCAAATGTCTTATTCTAATTGACTGATAAAATGTAAGGATTTGACTCAAAAGATGATGCACACTTTTAGAAAAAATGGCTTTATAATGGTAAAAATGTTAAAGCTATTGGAAAAGATTAATTTCTATCACTGCTGTGAACTGACCAGCACACAGAATATGAAGAATATAAAAAAAAAACTTTAGGAGTCAGCTGTCCACGATAGTCATTAAGATATCAGCACAATAACACACTCAGCAAAATATCATCTCGTTATCGATAAAATCCTAGAAAATATTGAGATCATTATTAGTCAATATCGCACACCCCTACTTCCATCTTACCTCGGCCTCTTTCAATATTAAAACTGATGCTTAAGCTTTAATTCACACTCTGCTTTTGTGAACAGTAAACCCTGCCTATTTTAATCTGATTGGCCATCTCAATCATTTTGACATTGACGAGCACTGTCAGATGCCTTGAGCAGCCTAAAAATCTAACTTTTAAACCTTTTTGTCATCCCAACAACAGAGTGGTACATGAAGGAGTGCAGCAGAAATATTGGGGGGCAAATCTGTGTTTGCTGGCATTTCACCAATGGATTACGACTACTATCCAGCAAACTCTCCACAGAAAACAATGATGTTTCCAATTTGAGAGCATGCTGTCCGACAGAGCGTCTCATGCCGGAGGTGTTTGGCAATAAATATGGAAGAGTGATGAATACTGGATGAGTTAAAAATGATCAGACGTTGCACAAGAAAAATCGTCCAATAAAAATGAAGATATTGGAGCATCTGCGTCGCTCTCCGTCTCCTTATTTCCTCGGCTGGCTGTTCATCCTCAGACATCTGCATCTCTCTAAAAACTCATTTTGTGGAGGGAGACACCTCGGGCAATGTTTGATCAGTGCATTATGGAATTAATTTGGTCTTTCTCCAGGACAAAATTGGATCACCTTGGGAAATCAAGGGGAAAAAAATAGATGAGGAGGGGGATGGGAAAGGAGCTAATTTTGTTTCGGTGGCTTGAGTGGAATTCATTTCATGGCGTTTGGATGTGCAATCCACTCAAAAGGGGCTCGGATACGGGTGGAGCTACATGCAAAATTAACGGTAGAAACGGTGCTATACAAGCAGCAAATTGGAAACATGGCTTTATGTGTGTGTTTGTGCAACTGTTTGCTGCTCGAATGCATCTCCCTGGACTATAATAAGGGCAGGATTCCTATAGACGCCACTATAAATGCAAGCCAATATCATTGGTGGCCAATTTTGAGATGTCTACAAATGCAATGGCTTTCAAATGAAAACAGGACCTACAGTCAGCGGTGTACGGGAGATTGGATTTAAACACCATTATTCAGGCAATTTCATGGCTGTTTAGCTTCCCACAACACAAGGAAGGTGGAAAAAAGTGCTCCATTTCTGAGCAGTAAATCTACTGGAGGAAAATATGGCCGGAATGACACCTTCATGGAATTTCTGACATGAAAAGAAAAGTGCTGAAATTAAGGCCGATTATGCCACAGTCAATCAAAACCATTGAAGGATCTCTACAAGAGAAACACAAACACAATCCATTCAACTTTGAGTCCCAGCAGCCATTTGGGAGCGTCTATTTCGTCACGCAATGCCGAGCTCACGTTGTTCCTGTTCGGGATTGATTTGGGACTTCATTTCATTCCAGGCCCACAATGAGCCTCCAACTGTGAAAATGATTCAATCTACAAGATCCATCTCATAAAGGAAATAAATTGAGTGTTTAAAATGAAGGGAAGAGCAGAGGTGGAGAGGCCCGCTGAGCCCATCAGGGTCACCAAACCCAATGAAGCGCCAGAAACACTCACATTTGACTTTGAGAAAAAAAAAAAAAAAAAATCAAATCAAAACGAGATGGTAGAAAGGAATACATTTGAAATTTAAGGCAAAAGTGTTCAAAGTGCTTGGGTTTCAGCATTTCAAGAGGATGGCCAATCATCAACAAATACTATGAACCAGTTGGTCTAACCAATCCTCAGATAGCACACATACGTCTGCAAGATATCTGTTAAAGATCGATTGATCTGGAAAACATCTGCTGTGTACAAACATCTGATAGACGTCTTCAAAGGGTCATGAAACCCCAGACTACTTTTTCTGAGATTTTAGCAGAGGTGTTTGTGTTGCACATCATAGAAGAGAATGTTAGCATCCAATAATTTTAACTGTTGGAGAAATCTGGTTAATTTTAAGCTTTTTTGCGCTATTTTCGTCTTCCGGGTTTAAAATCTACATCGTGTTGACAACACAATTTGTGACGTGGCAATGGACTATAGTACATCGATGACGCATCAGTGTCTATTAAATTATTCATGAGACTGCGTGTTCTTATCCAATGAGAAGACGCTTCGCTTAATTATTCAAAACAGCATGTGTTGATTTGCTATGACAGACGCTTCAGACTGTGAGATCACGCATATTAACTGACAGAAACATTCTTAAAAAAAAAATACATCTTGCAGATTTAAATGCAAACGTCAAATAGACGTCTCTGTGATGTATGTGTGCTATCAGGGTCAATAAGTATTGACTTCCTGTGTTGATGTAGCAACAAAACAGGAAGTTCACTCTCAGAAAACATGCAAAAATTTTACTTTTAGGAGTACAACAGCTTATTACCTTCAAAGGGAGATCTTTGTACCTTATTTGCCTCTAAAACGTCCATATTACTACTGTAAACTCTTGACAGTAAAGGTTATTTATTGTCATTGATGGTTCTATGAAGAGTTATTAACATCCATGGAACATTTCCAATGCACAAAAGGTTCTTTATATTGAAAAAAAAAGGTTCTTTAGATTATGGAAATGTTCTTCACATTAAGAAAATTATGGTTCTTTTAAGAACTGATCATTGAAAGGTTCTTTGGGGAATCTAAAATGGTTCTTCTAAGGCATCACTGCGAAAACACCTTTTTTAACCTTTATTTTTAAGAGTGTAGAAGAACCTTTTGAGGACTTTATTCTTCAGTTCTTCAGAAACCATCTGTGAACAGCTCACCAGAAACCAATATGCTGAAGCTTAGAGAGCCAAAAACTGTTCTTGATCAACAAGAACAACCAAAAGAATGTTTAATTCCATCATAAAATCTTTTTAGGTTTTTAAGTTTTTATTCTCTATCATTCATTTAGACATCTATGTACTGGTAATTTTGGGCCCAGAAATCAATATACTGATCTGAAGAGCCAACAAAGGAACCCTAGCTAGGCAAACCTGGATTTTAAACAACAATAACCTACACTGAAACAAAGAGTTTTCGGCTCTCTGAGGAACCATACATTCTTAAAAACAAAGGCTTCAAAATGGGGTTTTCACATGCCATAGAAAAGCATTTTGGGTTCCACAAACCTTTAAGTCAACAGTTCTTAGAAAAAAAAACATTTTTCTTAGTGTGCAAAGCAAATTGATAATCTAAAGAACTTTTTATGCAATTGAAAGTTTCCACGGATTTTAACGGTTCTTATGGAATCATCAATACCAAAAAAGCATCTTTATTTTGTATAGTTTATGGTACTAATATGCACCTTTTATGTGAAAATAAGGTACAGGATTGTCAATTTTTTCCCCCCCTGATAGTATTGGGTGGCACATCAAACGGTTTGCACTTTGTTTGTAAATAGCCAATAGTCTTTAGATGAATATCAATAGTAAACCACAATTTAGAAAACATTTGCTTGAATAAATGGAAACGTACAGCCAGGAAAACTAAAATACAGATGTAAAAAGGGAGAAGCTAATCATTGAACCAAAACGTTCCTTCACTGAAGTGAAAGTAAAATACAACGCATGAGCTTTAGCTGGTTATGAGCAGAGGTAATTAGCATCTTGACCTGCAGTAATTATCCACCTAGTGCTCACTAACCTTTCAGCTACACAGCAATAAAGAAGCACAATTAGCTCAATGTAAACGTCCATTTGATGTTCGCAGGTTCCTCAGCTTGAGAACGTGACGCCGTAGGTGAACATCAAGACTTCTATCAAACTCAGCGTGCCATTACACAAGGACAAGGGGCTCTGAAATCTCAATTAACATGCAGCTAATTAACTGCACACACGATCTGATAGGGATTGGACTCTTAATGTAGGCCAGAAACAAGAACAAACCGCTGCAGATGAAGGGAAGCGAGGGGGTGTTTTGAAAGACGGACTCGTTCATTACTTCACCAGAGCTGCTAAAACGGGGAAAACAAAGAGGAACGAGATGAACAGATGGTGGAGATCTTTCAGCATGACCTCCGGACACTCTCCATCTCTTCACAAACACACAAACGCATTCAGTCACCATAAGCCATCTAATCTACTCCCTGTGGTCACAGTTAACACAGTCCTGCCGGATCTGAGACCAGATCTCAGCCTTTTCTAGTGGCTTCTGTTAATTAGTGATTAATGGAGGAACAAACGCCTGTAACATTCACAGCACAAACCTTACCCAGAAAATGCACATGCGATCAAGCTAAAACACTAGAACAACACCGATCTCCATCCAAAACAACAGTTCACATAAATATATAATATATAGTTATGGTTGTATGATATTTGCACGATAAATCGCATGCGATATATGCAATATATTCATGCGCATCTTGTCAGTAAAGCCGATTAATTATCTTGTCAGTAAAGCCGGAGATTTACTGCTGATTACAGAACCGGCTTTACTGACAAGATGCGCATGAATATATCGCATATTTCGCATGTGATTTATTGTGCAGCCCTATATGGTTGTATTTATAATTATTATTATTATTAGGTATTTTATGCTCATAGTTATGGTTGTAGTTATATTTATCGGTATAGATAAATAAATGATTTTATTTGTAGTTATCAGTATAGTTATGCTTGTAGTTATAGTTACTGATAGAGATATGGTTGTATTCATAGTTATTGTTATAGTTGTTATATAGATGTTATATTTATAGTTATATTTATAGTTATTTTTTAAATTATCGGTATAGTTATGACTATATCTATAGTTATCGTATATAGTTATATTCATAGTTGTTATAGTTATTGTTACAGTATGGTTATGGTTGTATTTATAGTTATCATAATAGTTATTTTATACTCCTAGTTATGGATGTAGTTATTGTTATCGGTAAAGTTATGATTCTATTTTTAGTTATCAATATAGTGTTGGTTGTAGTTACAGTTATGTTACAGATATGGTTGTATTCATAGTTATTGTTATAGTTGTTATATAGATGTTATATTTACAGTTATAGTTGTATTTATAGTTATTTTTTAAATTATTGGCATAGTTATGACTATATCTATAGTTATCGTATATAGTTATATTCATAGTTTTTTATAATTATTGTTACAGTATGGTTATGGTTGTATTTATAGTTATCACTATAGTTATTTTATATTCATAATTATGTTGGTAATTATAGTTATCGGTATAACTATGGTTGTATTCAGTTATCATTATAGTTACTTTATAGTTATTTTTTTAATTTTTGGCATAGTTATGGCTATATCTATAGTTATCAATATATAGTTATATTCATAGTTATCGTTATAGTTATGTTGTATTTATAGTTATGTTTACAAGTATCAGTATTGTTATGGTTGTATTTATAGTTATGATTGTAGTTACAGTTATCACTACAGTTATCATTATAGATATGGTTGTCATTATAGTTATAGTTGAATTTATAGCTATTTTCATAGTTATAGATATAGTTGTATTCATAGTTATTATATTTATAGTTACAGTTGTATTTATAGTTATGGCTTTGTTTATAATTATCGGTATAGTTATGGTTATATTTATAGCTATTATCTGTATATAGTTTTATTCATAGTTATTATAGTTATGCTATATTTACAGTTATGTTTACAATTATCAGTATGGTTATGGTTGTATTTATAGTTATGATTGTAGTTACAGTTCTCTTTACAGTTATTGTTATAGTTGTTGTATTTATAGACTCTGTGACATTTACTGCACAAACCGTACCTAGAAAATGCATGTGATCAAGCTAAAACACTAGAACAATGCCGCTCGCTCTCCATCCAAAACAACAGTTCACATAAGGCATCCCACGCCAGAGCAGCAGCCTCCAAATGCACTGATGTGTGCTGAATCTACACGACGGATGTCAAACACTCAAACTCATCCTCGTTCATGGGGCGCGTGGGTTTGAGTGATGAACATCAGCAGCTCTTCATAGCTCCGCTCTAGCCTGAGTGACCCTGCAGATCCGATGGGCGAGATGATGGAAATCATAATTCTGCCAAGATTAAAAACTGCATCGCACGCTTAGAACAAATAAAATTTTATCATTTGTTGCTGTTGATGCAAATATAGTTATTGTTTTTGTTATAGTTAGTGATAGATTATCATTATTGATACTGTTATCATTATGGTTGAATTTATAGTTATCAGTATAGTTATGGTTAAATTTATAGCTATGGTTGTATTTACAGTTTTCGGTATAGTTATTTTATATTTATAGTTATGTTTATTTATAGTTATCGTATAGTTGAGGTTGTATTTATAATTATCATTATAGGTATTTTATACTCGTAGTTATGGTTGTAGTTATATTTATCGGTATAGTTATGATTCTATTTGTAGTTATCAGTATAGTTATGCTTGTAGTTATAGTTATTGTTAGAGATAGTTGTATTCATAGTTATTGTTATAGAGATGTTATATTTATATTGTTATGGTTGAATTTATAGTTATCAGTATAGTTATGATTATATTTATAGCTATGGTTGAATTTATAGTTATCGGTATAGTTATGGTTGCTACCGTTATGGTTTTATTCGTAGTTATCATTATAGTTATTTTATACTCATAGTTATGGCTGTATTTACAGTTATAGGTATAGTTATCTTATATTCATAGTTATGTTTGTATTTATAGTTATCGGTAAAGTTATGGTTCTATTCATAGTCATCATTAGTTATTTTATGCTCATAGATATGGTTGTAGTTATAGTTACCGGTATAGTCATGATTCTATTTTTAGTTATCATAGTGTTGGTTGTAGTTATAATTACTGTTGGAGATATGGTTGTATTCATAGTTATTGTTATAGTTGTTATATAGAAGTTATCAGTTTAATTATCGGTATAGTTGTGGCTATATCTACAGTTATCAGTATATAGTTATATTCATAGCTCTTGTTATAGTTACGTTATATTTATAGTTATTGTTATGTTTACAATTATCGGTATGGTTATGGTTATATGTATAATTATGAGTGTAGTTACAATTATCACTACAGTTATTGTTATAGTTGTCACTATAATTATTATAATTGTGGTTGTATTTATAGCTATTTTCATAGTTATAGCAATCGTTATAGATATAGTTGTATTCATAGTTATGTTTAGAGTTATAGCTGTATTCATAGTTATAGTTGTGTTACATTTATATTTATTGTTATGTTTACAATTATCGGTATGTTATGGTTGTATTTATAGTTATGATTGTAGTTACAGTTATTATAGTTATAGTTGTATTTATTGATATTGTTACAGTTAGTTATTACGTTTTCAGTACACTAGAACATTCTAAAGATAAACAGCTTGATCAGAACTATCATGACTTTCTAGGAACCATTACTGATGATTATTAGTGGCACAAACATAATGTAACTTCAGCAACAGCTACTCAACATGTGACTGCTGTAGTGATTACTGAGGGAGAAAGCAGTTTTGATTAAAGCTTCTGATGATCTGATCTGTGAAATCACATCAGAAACATCAGGCGAGTGCTGAAGAGCTGAACCTGAGGATCATCTGAGTGGGAGGATAATATGTTCTTCAACACAATTACACAATCAGAGAGAAACATCAGTACTAAAACACAAAGACAAACAGCAGATATAAGGATTAGTTCAGTTTATGATGGGTCACGGTCATTATGAACTCTACTTGTAAGGATAGGATCTACATAAACATTCTGGGTTCTTCAGAAAAATAGCATACGGGTTTAAAGTGACAAAGCTATATTCATCATTAGCTGAAGTATTCCATTAAACCTGCTCCCAGACCTACACAAAAGCAGAGACAAACCTAATTATCATAATCTAGACTCTGGCATTATTAATATTAACACACATTAATACAAAGCCGCATGAATCTCAGAGATGAATCAATGCAGATGTGAATCTGCTCTGATTCCCTGTCCATTCACCTGGTCTCTTCTCATTCTCACAGTCTCGTGTGTTTCTCCAGGAACTGAAGAATCTCCAGACTTCAGCTCATCTATCAAGCCCTTAAGAGTCTCCAGAGGATCCCATTTCACACAAACGTTCGCATTTGAGCGTGAGCCACTTAAAGACGCTGAGAGATGCACTGAAACCTCCAGTGAGGAACCTTCATCTCAACTACACATGCACTTCTACTACTTTGCATTTACATTTATGCATTTGGCAGAAAGTTACATACTATTGCCATGATTTTAACCTCACAAGGGACAGTTTACCCAAAAAATTAATCGTCCTCGTCACACAAGCCTGCATGACTGGCATTTCTTCTGTGGAACACAAAAGATATTATAAAGATTTTAGCTCACGGACATTCAGAATATTTGTGTTAGAAAAAAGCAAGTCATATAGGTTTGGAACAACATGAGGGCAAGTACATGACAGAATGGGTGAACTATACTTATAAGTTCAGCATAACACATTTCTAAATGCATTAATAAATGCATAAATAAACATGCATTAAAAATGAATGCAAAAATAAATGCAAAAATAAATGCATAAACAGATAAGTAAATAAAAGCTTAGATGCATATCCGTTAAATAAATAAATAAATGGAGGTAATCTACAGCATGTCTTTTAACATTAACCCAGAATATTCCTTTAAAATTTTGACATTTCAGCCATTTGATGCTCAGAGCCAAACGGAGAAGCAGAAAAAGAGAAACTGAATTGAATTTAATTGATAAAGTCAAAGCTGATTTTACTATTATAATTTTCTTTTATACGCTCCTGTATTAAGTTACTTATAAAATTAATTTTAATTTTTAAATTCCATTTTGAACCAAAAGATACAGTGCTTTCTGACTATTAATGTAAAATAATGTATACAAACATTTTAATTAAAGGGTTAGTTCACCCCAAAATGAAAATTGTGTCATTAATTACTCACCCTCATGTTGTTCCAAACCCGTAAGAACTTCGCTCATCTTCGGAACACAAATTAAGATATTTTTGATTAAATCGGAGAGCTATCTGACCCTCCATAGACAGCAACAAAACTGAAATGTTCCCAGGTCCAGAAAAGCAGTAAATACATCAGTAAAACAGGTCCATGTGACATCAGTGGCTCAACTTCAGTTTTGCGACGCTACGAGAATACTTTTTTTGCGCAAAGAAAACAACATAATTTACTCAACCATTCTTCTCCCCCGAGTTACGTCTTCCGCCATTTTAGAGAGTATCACAATACATACTCATGCTTTCCCCTAAGCGTAAACAACGCTTATTACGCAGATTATACGTTCATGCGCGCTTTCCCCCCCAAACGTAAATAACGCTGATTACGTCAAAAAACGTTCTTGGATACTCTCCAAAATGGCTGAACACGTAACTTGGGGGAGAAGAAATGTTGAATAAATTGTTTTGTTTTCATTGCGCAAAAAAAAAGTATTCTCGTAACGTCGCAAAACTGAAGCTGAGCCACTGATGTCACATGGACCTGTTTTACCGATGTATTTACTACATTTCTGGACCTGTGAACATTTCAGTTGCGTCGCTGTCTATGGAGGGTCAGATAGCTCTCCGATTTAATCAAAAATATCTTAATTTGTGTTCTGAAGATGAACGAAGGTCGTAAGCCTGTATTATACTTTCCGCGTGCGCGAGTCCGCTATGATCCGCGTGACGTAAAAATCATCATGTGTGCGCGGAGGCTCTGCGTGGACATCTGCGTACCTCTCAATTTTTGCATGCGCAGGCTGTGTGAAGATGCCCGTTGCTACCCGAACCTGTACAATCCGTCCATAAAACAATATAAAGACAGTCAGATGTGCAATAACTCTGGGCAATTGTTTGTTCACATGTTTGTTTACTGTTCAAGCTGATCTACCACGCATGTGTGGAACACCTGCGGGAAGCAGACCACCAGCGTACGCTTTCGGTTGTTCTCCGCGCTGTCCGTGTACGCGTCCGGATTGCCCACACGGAAAGTATAACACAGGCTTTTACTGATAAAAGTCCACACAAACACACGACGCTCCTGCAGGTGAATGAGATAATCGCTGAGGCAGACATACACTACCAGTCAAAAGATTTTGAACAGTTAAGATTTTTAATGTTTTTAAATAAGTCTCTTCTGTTCACCAAGACTGCATTTATTTGATCCAAAGTACAGCAACAACAGTAAAATTTTGAAATATATTTTTACTATTTAAAATAAGTGTTTTCTATTTGAATATATTTTAAAATGTCATTTATTCCTGTGATTTCAATGCTGAATTTTTAGCATCATTACTCCAGTCACATGATCATTCAGAAATCATTCTAATATGCTGATTTGCTGCTCGAAAAAAACATTATTATTATTATTATTATTATGTTGAAAACAGCGGAGTAGAATTTTTTCAGGTTTCTTTGATGAATAGAAAGTTCAGCAGAACAGCATTTACCTGAAACAGAAATCTGTTATAAATGTCTTTATCATCATTTTTGTTCAGTTTAAAGCATCCTTGCTAAATAAATGTATTAATTTCTATAAATCCCCCCCCCCCCCCCCCCCCAAGATTCAACTGTTAAACCTCCAGAGATCAAACAAGAGGCAGAGCAAAGTTCAGCGTGATCCGGAGCATCTGATGATGATGATGAGGGTCACAGGCTGAAGTAAGAGTGAATGTTCCCCTCCAGCGGTGCCGCGGGCTACATGCGGCCCTTCTGTTCCGCCGTTTAGCAGATAAGCTCTGCTCTCGCTCCAGATTAATATTTCATGCAACACACAATGAGGTCTGAACTGCACTAGAAGAGTGGCTAACACACTGCTGCACAACGGACGGACTGAAATATTCCACATAAACCATCATAATTTCAAACAAATCTAACTTCACATGTGGGTTCATGTCGTTTCCAGATCTCAGGACATGAGCGCTGGATCATCGCCACTTAAACAGTCATTCAATAGTGTTTTTAACGTAAAACAGCAGTTCAATAAAACAACAAAAGCACATTTATGAATGAAAAAATAGAACAAAATTGAAGAGACAGACGAGTCTAATGAACCCTCAGCTCATTACTGAGGACTGAGACTTAAATAAATAAAAATAAATAAAAATGTGTAAAACACAAATGATTAAATGCCTAAATAAATGTATAAATAATGCTCAAAAAAAAATAAATGCATAAATCCTCGAATGAAAGCGCAGATACTTAAATGCTAAAATAAAAGCTAAGCTGGTTAAACAAATAAATGCATCAATGCATTAAAAAATAAATACAAATAAATAAATACAAATGAAAAAATGTAATGCCTATATAAATGCATAAATAAATGCTCAAATACATAAATGCATCAATGCATAAATAAATGCATGAATAAATAAATAAATGCAAAATAAATAAATATGTAAAGCACACAATAAATGTTTAAATGCCTAAATAAATGTAGAAATGTAGCTCAAAAAATAAATGCATAAATCCTTAGATTGATACTTGAATAAATGCATTAAAAAATGAATACAAATAAATAATTAAAATGAAAACATTTTATGCCTTCATAAATGTATGAATAAATGCTCAAATACATAAATGCATCAATGCATAAATAAATAGATGCATAAACAGATGCCATTGTCATTTACCATTAACCAAGAATATTCTTTTAACATTTTGACATATCAGCCTTCAGAGTCTAAGAACTGAATGGAGAAGTGGAAAAATTGAAAACTGCATTGAATTTAGATTATAAAGTCAAACCAGATTTTATCAGTATGATTTTATCTTTCATAAACTCCTGTATTAACTGCTTTCTAAAATTTTCTTTCTAAAAGTCCCATTCCCAAAGTTATACATACTGCATACACTGATACAGATCACGTTTACGGACTAGAAATCTAAATATTTGGATGAATATCTCCACACATTTGAGTCTGGATCTGCCCTTGGATGGAAGTGACATGAACCTGCGTCACGGCTGGTCAATGCGCTGGCGGATTCAATTAAAGTGCTGCGATGAATGTGTTTGATAAGAGCCGTGTGGAGCTCCTGCAGATCTGTGCAGATGATAGCAAGCTTGACTCTCAAGGTGAACGTCTTATCTGACGTCTGAACGCTGACAGATGAGCAGCTCTTCACCAGCAAACAGCCGCAGAAGCTGCATGGAAGTGGACCAGAGAGTTTAAGAAGAGCCAAATGAAAACCTATCCAGCTCTCCCGCTCTCCTAAAGGATGAAAATACATCTGCTGGACGGAGATCTATGAGCCGCTCAATGAGGTTAAGCCATGAAAATCAAAGGTTACCCTGAAAATTCAATTTACCAGGCTCTTCTTTCTTCCACCTCCAATAAAGTGCTTTAATCTCACTCGCTTTCTGCCCTTTTATGCATTTGGTTTTCTTTCAAGTTTATTTCCTTCTGCCTTTTATCTTTCTTTATCTTACTTTTCCCATCTATCGCTCTGCCTCATTTGCTCATATTCCTTTCTCATCGTAAAACTATGCCACACCTGAAACTCTCAGATGAAAATAATAATAATCATTTTGTTGAGAAAAGGATTATTTTTTCAGTGACTTATTTAATTTAAGTAAATTAAAAAATATGTAAATAAGTATTACAATGGGGCTTATTTTATATATAAGTAATATATTTCATATATAAATTTAAAAAAAAAAAGAAAAAAGTAAATATTTAAAAATACATTAAGTTCAAAATAAGTAAACAAAACAGTAAATGTAAAAGTGTAAAGACAGGGCTTATTTTATATATTAGAACTTAACATTAAAATAAAAATACTAAAAAATAAAAAAAGGTATTAAAAAGACAGGGCTTATTTTTAAATAGATAAATACATGTATAAATAAAATTAAAAATAAGTAAATAAAAATGTAAATAAATATAAGCACAGAAATATTCAGTAAATAAAAAGAAATACAAAATAAGCAAATTAAAAAACAAAATGAATAAATTGAATAGTTATGGTGGTGCTTAAACAAAACTCAACCAGCTCAAAGCTACATCTAACCGTCTGTGCCAGACTTACTCTTGTGATTGAGCGGCGTGTCCAGGATCTTTGCGGCACACGTCAGGTGTTGGTGTTGATGTTGGGCCGGTTGGTTCTGTCTCTGCAGACACGCCAGCATGGTGCAGTTTGAGCTCTACGGGTCGCTGAAGACTTCAGGGATCTGCAACGAAACAAACCCGTTCAGAGGAGCTCATCAGACACTGAATCACAGGTGGAGGTAGGGCTGGGCGGTATATCGAGTTTGTACGAGATATCGATATGTTTTTTATAAGTGATACGGTATGAAGCAATACCGTTAATATCGATATACAGTAGTTTGATATGAGCGCATCTGAAAAAAATATCTAGGGAGGACACAGACTGAACTGCTGTGGAGAAAGAGCATACAGTTTGTTCTAAACATGTGACAAGCTTTATATGAAGGGCTTTACAAAACTTGTAAGATATAGTAGCCTATAGTTTATAGTTTGTTTGAAGCGGCTCGCCCCGTCAGATGCTCTGACAGAAAGGCTGCGTGTGCCGCTGACAGAGACGTGCTGTTTAATGTGTTTGAAATGTGCTGTTTTTCTTAATGCATAACTTACATTTCACAGGTATATTCTCCCTCTGTAAATGTTAGAAAGCCATGGAAATATTTCCATTTTGCTGTCAGAAGTGCATGAGCTTTTGCTTTTCGATTCTCCGCTAAACTTCACAGACTTCATTCAGAACGAGCGCAGCCGCACGTCAAATAGACAGAGCAATGAAATAGGAGTACAATAACTCTGACTAAAATATAGATTTTGCTGAAATATTTGTAGTTGAACAGTAAATGTGATATATGTAGAATTTTAAACCTACAAGGAGGCTAAGTGTATTTGTATGATAGCACTAACTGTAAAGTGACTGTAATGGGGTAGCCTAATCAAAATAGCCTTTTCATTTAATTAGTCTGTGCTTTTTTATTATTTAAATTTTTAGTTTAGTAAATTTAACTTTAATTTAACTTTTGTTTTTAGATTGCAATGTTACAGTGTTAGAATGTAATGTGATTTTAACCTTTTTTTGCACATAATATATGCCTACATGGTTACATTCTTTTTATTTGTTTATTTGTTTAATCTAAACACAAAATACCAAGATATATACCGTATACCGCAAATCAGCCAAAAAAAATACAGAGATATGAATTTTTGCTCATATCGCCCAGCCCTAGGTGGAGGCCTGTCTGAACCGGACGTAACGGCAGACAGAAGCTGCGCACGACAGCATTAATCAATCTCTCAGCGGCTCATCCATCTCACTGATCTCTGCTGTTCTCAGAATGAATAAACACAAACGCTCACAAACACACCTCACCTGTGTGACTGTCCGACTCATTCAAAAACGTAAAAAAACGTGACCAAAAGTGACAGTAAAGACATCTCAGCTTCTTTAAATTATACAAAAATGACCCACATTTGGTTTTTGACCACTGAAAATGTTTACAATTCAACAATTTGCACATGGAGCCACATTGGGATCCTCATATCTCCAGGACTGAACAATATAGGACCTTAAAAATGAAGATTTCCAAAGAAAAGTTTATTAAGAACCAGAATTTAAAGCCATACTGAGATATCTTTAATACTTTTCGAGTTACAGACATGCAAACTTTGGAAAAAGCCTCTTTTTGCCACTCAGATGGGTATATTCTATGCAATTGTTTTGATAGAGAGAAACAAGATACATTTCTAGTTTCAACATTATTTGTTCTTCAGACATTCCTCTTTAAATACAATAAATATCAGATGAATGCAAAGTGATCCACATTTGGTTTTTGACCACTGAAAATGTCTACAATTTTGAGAATGAATGAACCATTTGGAGCCATGTTTAGACCTCAATATCTCTGGAAATTAACCATACAAGGCCTTAATGTTGATACCAAATCAAAAGTTTGTTAGGAACCAAATTCTGAAAGAATATTAAGATATCTTTAATACTTCTTGAGTTACAGACATGCAAATTTTGGAAAAAGATTATTTTTGTCACTCAGACAGGTATATTCTATGCAATTGTTTTGACAGAGGGAAACAGGATGCATTTCAAATTTCAATATTATTTGTTCTTCAGACTTTCCTCTTTACACAAAATAAATATCAGCTTAATGCAAAGTGACCCACATGTGGTTTTTGACAACTGAAAATGTCTATAATTTAACCATTTGGAGCCATACTGAGATTCCAGTATCTCTGGAAATGAACCGTACAGGACATTAAAAATGGTGATACCAAATTAAATGTTTGTTAGGAACAAAAAAAAAAAAAAAAAAAAAAAAGGATATTAAGATCTCTTTTAATATTTGAGTGGGGGGTGCCATGAAAAGTGCTTTTTCACATTTTTGAACTGTCAGCACTGGCACATAATGTAACATAGATTGCTGAAGTCAACAGATTTTATTAACAGAGCTACCAATCTCTGTATAAAAATAAGATGATGCTGCCATTTTTCTGATGTCATTTTACCCTCCTGTAATTTGGTTCTGAATCTCAGGAAAAACTGTCATTTTGACCCTCCTCTACAAAATAGTGCATTACTCAGTAAACATACATCCATGACACTTCATATTTGGGCTTACATCACCATACACACTACCAGTCCAAAGTTTTTGAACAGTATGATTTTTAATGTTTTTTAAAGAAGTCTCTTCTGCTCACCAAGCCTGCATTTATTTGATCCAACGTACAGCAAAAACAGTAAAATTTTTGAAATATTTTTACCAGTTAAAATAACTGTTTTCTATTTGAATATATTTTAAAATGTAATTTATTTCTGTGATCAAAACTGAATTTTCAGCATCATTACTCCAGTCTCACCTTCAGAAATCATTCTAATATGTTTATTTGCTGATCAATTTACATTTTTTATTATTATTATCAATATTTAAAATATTTGTTATGTTAAAATATTTATGTTTGTCTTTCTCCATTAAAAATTTTAAAGTCAACAATTTGTTTTGGGGAAGTTTCTGATATTTGCTTGACTTGACACGAATGACCCAGCAGTGGTTAATGTGATTAGATGAGACTGCTACATTGTGAATGTGTTCAAAGCAACAAGGCTTAAAGTATGTTACTGCTTTTGTTACAATAACAACAAACATTCAAGGATACATCATTATTTTATGAATGTTCTAATGAGCACTGGACTGACCAAGAACACAGCTGAAATATCTGAAACTCATATAAAAGCCTGTTTATTCTCCATGAGCTTCAGATGATGGAAATCCTCCAGAGATCACGAGTGCAGGTTTTTCGTCTCCATTTGTTTGCTGTGTTTTGCAGTCGTCTGTGATTTATCTCCTGTCTGTTTATTGCTCTGATTTCTGCCGTGGGTCCAGAGGGCAGCAAACTAAGTGAGTTGCTAACCGGAGAGAGCATTCAGCAGCGTCTGTACCTACAGCAGCGAGAGTCTTCAAAAACCCGACAGCGATTTCACAACAAGGCCTCCATTAAGGCACATTTATCAAAAGACGACGTGGATTTGAGAGAAGAGGAAAAAACAGGATCTCCTGGGAAAAGCCGATGTAGTTTTATCAACAGAGACGAGCATAAAAGCAGCTTCCATTACGGCGAGTAGCCCAGGGCTACAAACGCATTAAAGAGTAAAGCCAGACTCTGAATATAACAGACTGAGGAGACGACTTACGAGGGACTTTCAGTCTGGAGAGCGGATTGAGACGCCGCTGGAGTGGAACAGAGTTAAAGATAAAATACACTCATCATTTATTCACCCTCATGTGCTTCTGAACCTGTAGGACTGCAAAAACACACACGCAAATAGAGGTTTGCACTGAATGATATTTTTGTCTGTTCCGTCATGTGACTTCAAAAGATTTGAAATAACGTGCACAAGTCATAGTTAATACTACAAAATCTATTTATATTTTCATTTTTCTGAATTACGTTTTAATGGGTTAAATCAATTTTAATCACCAAATCACATGTCTAATCAATTGAGTTCATAATACTTTTAATATTTTTAAGCATTTTTAATTCAATCAAACTTTTAAAACGTAAAACAAATAAAATACAACACATCATCATGATGTTTGTATTTATTTAATTTTGTTATTATTATTATTATTATTTGTCTAATAAAGTGCTGTACAACAGTGTTTTAATAATAGTACAAGATTTATTATAAATAGTAATATATCTCAGTCAGAATTTCTTAAAGTTAAACCAAACTTTTATTTTTGGTGGTTTGCAATAAAGACATTGGAGTTTCTGTGTTTCAGCGTTTCTGTATTTGATCTTAAAATTAAATTCTTTCATGATCCATTAAATTGATCAGTAAAGACATTTATAATGGTTACAAAAGATTTCTGTTTCAAATAAATGCTATTCTTTTGAACTTTCTGTTCATCTGTGAATCCTGAAAAATAAAATGCATCACAGTTTCCACAGAAATATTGTGCAGCACAACTGTTTTCAACATTGATAATAATCAGAAATGTTTCTTGAGCAGCAAATCAGTATATTAGAATGATTTCTGAAGGATCATGTGACACTGAAGACTGAAGTAATGATGCTGAAAATTCAGCTTTGATCACAGAAATAAATTACGGTTTAACATTCACATAGAAAACAGCCATTTTAAATAATAATATTTCACTATTTTTACTGTATTTTTGATCAAATAAATGCAGCAGTGGTGAGCAAAAGAGACATTCAGACTTTTGAATGGTCCAAATCCAGAACAGAAGTTAACATGAGGGTTAGTAAATGATCAGCGGTGATTGTTAATTGCACTGAAGCGTCTCTCTGTTGATCTTGTCGTCTTTGAGCGTCAAACTCTGAATGGCAAGGACGGTAAATCCTTGCCACTTTGCAGTGACATCGGCACCAGCGATAAGCATATAATCAGGCGTGATGAGGCCCAGTGAGGGCCCGCAGGAGATAAAGCGTCCTGCACACTGACGCCGATGTTTTGTCTCCACAGGATTTCTGATAAGGTGGCGTCGGCAGACAAATCGCCTCTATTCTGGTATTTAAACTCATCTCAAGACTGAGGGCAAAAACAGAGGGCGTCTAATTGTACGTTCTGTCATCAATATAGAGGCGAGGAGCGCTGGGTGTTTGAGCAGATAAGGTCACACAACAGACAGAACCCTTTACATCTCATCTGATCCTCTGTACCATCTACTAGGGCTATAGTGGGAAAAAAATTAAATAAATAAATATAAATAAATAAATATATAAATAAATATATAGGCACAAGCCTGATTTCATGAGCTGTATGTGAGATGGACCTTTTACACCAGGTTCACGCACATACTCCGTTTGCAGTGTGTATGCAGTCCATGTGCGGTACGTAAGCTGTGCAGAAGCACTAACAGCACTGTAAAAAAAAAAAAAAAAATCCAACTTTCGAAAAGTTCTACTAACCAATGTAAAAAAGTAGCCTGAACAAAGAATTTTTAGTAGAAGTCGTCAGTTAAATTTTTTGTGTGAACTGAACAAGAATACTCTAAACATGTCGCTAGCAAAAGTTGTTTACCTTACTTAGATACTCAAGTATTTGTTCACAACATATCCAAATGTTCTCTCAACTTTTCAAATTGAGTCATCTGAACAAATTAAACAATATTGCACAAGTTCCCAGCATGCATTGCAGCTTGAAAACATTTTATGTTATTTATTATTAAAATATTATCATTGTTTTAAATTTTACTGACTTAATTTATGCTGCTGCTGCTCTTGTCACTGTCAGTTAGCTGTCATGTGGATCAGAGTTCATATTTTTACTGATTTAAAATTTGTTGATCCTCACCATGTTTGAGAATCGTGTGCTGAGGTACTGTATGTGTGCATCTAATTGCAACTTGTTTAATACACTTGTCTATCAGCATATATGTTTGCCCATAGATTTAAGAGGCAAATACTACCCATATTATGTAGAAGGCTTTGAAAATAAACATAAATCCAAAAGAAAGAGGATTGTTAAAAAAAGATTATCATTGCTAAATGCTAAAAAATCTTTGGTTGCTCTGACAGATCTTTTAACACTCAGTAGACTGACTTCTATTAGATGAACTAAAGTTTTTAAGTTGTCGGTTGCTAGTTAAGTGGTTTGTGATAGGTTGCCTTATTTTTTTGAGTTAGGTCAACTTTTTTATTGTTTTTTTTTATTTTTATTTTTACAGTGTGTGCTTTCACATGGGAGTCTGCTCCTGATCCATGGCTGTTTACTACAAACACAACATTTATCCATTATTTTGATTTCAAATCCAAACATTGTTACTTAGAATGCTTTTTTCAGCATTGTGACTCTTTTTTACACAGTACAGTAATACGATAATTCATAGATGTGTTTAAATGCAATAACTATAAGAAACACATTACGCAATGCTTTTTACTTTTGCATTTACTTCTAGATTTATATATTAAGTTGCTCAAGCAAGTGACAAAACATTTAAACTACTTTTCTTACATTATCACAAACATTCTATTGTTTCGCCTCCAGGAGCTCGGCTTTTTTCGGAAAGAATCGTAAAGCTGTATCTTTCTTTTATAAATATGATAAAACTAAAGATTTTTTGGAGATATGAAGGTTGGAGTACTACTCTATAAGTACTCAAGATTAACATGAGACTGGGTGAAACTGTGTGTGTTATGTACCCTTTAATGAAGAGATATGAATTGTACAACATTGTAATTATTTCACCCGTGCCGGACAAAGACGGAGACGGTGCCGCTGCATGTCTTGTCAATCCTCTGATGGGAGGTGCGTCATCAGCTTGAGATCGGCCTTTTCAGAGACCGCCGATTAAACATCCCAACGCGATTATCGGCCGATAGTGATCGGTAGCCGATCAATCGGAGCACCCCTAGTTCTGACTAGGGCTGTCAAAAAAAAATTCGAATTTCGAATATTCGTCGAATTTAAAATAAAAATCCACATTCAAATGCAAAACGTTGCATTCGAATTTTAGGTGTGCGTCAGGCAGCCTTATCAGTGGCGCACGAGATGACGATGTAGGTAGGTGTCATTGCATTTTAATGCTGCGGAAAAAGAGAACATCAATGCGGAGATGATGTTGTTTACGTCAAAACTGAAACCAAGCCGTTCACACAGAACGCATATTTTGCGCATTTTCTAGAGGGACATCTATCACCGTTTCTCTCGCAAAAGAGAGTCGGATATTTAGAAAGACATTTAAAAGTATTGAAAGTTCAACTTTGAAAAAAACATGT
This sequence comes from Spinibarbus caldwelli, assembly GCA_039654775.1. Lineage (NCBI taxonomy): Eukaryota > Metazoa > Chordata > Actinopteri > Cypriniformes > Cyprinidae > Spinibarbus > Spinibarbus caldwelli. Next base: position 497,191 of record CM077267.1, read on the forward strand.
CTCAAAAATTTATGGCGGGACGGGTCTCTCACCATTCCACTGCATCTCATGTTTTTAAATGAAAAAAGTAACGTTACTCTTTGTGATTGGTTTTCCGTGCTTTGTATTAAACTGTATACATGATGCTGTTTTGTTTCTAATTGTTTAAGCAACTTAATTAATTATCTATGCTTGAACATTATTTTAAACATTATGCACTTTTTTTCAAAGATAGTCGTGTTATTGCTTTGAAGAACTGTGGATTAGTAATATTTTGCTCAATGCGCCCTCTTGTGGCCTCAGGAGAGAAAGCCAAAAGCTTTTTTTCCTCCAACTGAAATGATGTCTTTTAAATTCGAATATAATTCTGGAATATAATTAGAATTTTGATAATATTTAAGTACAAAATCCGAATTTAGTTTTTCAGCCATTTTGACAGCCCTAGTTCTGACACAGTTGAGTTCTTGTCATATTTTAATATCATTTTCTAAACTATAGCAAATAAACTGTGATAATGTGAGAAATGTTGAAGGTGTCTGAATAAATTTAGGTTTGACTGTATAACACTGGTATTCTCATATCTGATGGTCGTATCCATGTCAAAACAGCTCTATTAGATCTGTCTCTCAGGTTAAGAACTGGAAAGTTCATTTCAAAGCTCCTCGTCGTCAAACGCTGGATTTTTCCCAATCGTCTCCTGTTGGTTGAGTGACCAAAGCTGGGGTGAAATGGCACATCAAAGCCGCGTTTAGCCCGTCTCAAACAGACCCGCTTTCTGTGGAGACGGGATCCTAACAGAATAATGAGCAGATAACGGGGCCGTTTCTCCCAGCTGGGGCCGCGAGAGAGAGTTCGACACGCTACATCGCCAGATTCATCCCTAAAGCTCCTCATGCATTTTTAATGGAATCTATTACTCCAGGATTAGCCGATAAGAGATGGTCCCGTTTAAATTTCCTAACGCTTTGCATAATTGGTATCAGAGCGCAGGAGAGAAGAAAAAGATGTTTCTTTTGAGGCGAGCTGCTAAATAACCTCTGAAACCGTTCGAGCACAGCTCACAAAAGCCTCCGATAGGAAACACACGCTCATTTACATTCCATCATTTACAAAAGAGATCTGAACCACTCTTTACGATCACAATCACATGGAAATGTTCCTGTGGAGCTCTGACAGATTATACAGCGACTGCAGCTTCAGCCAACAAACCACAGTTATACATCAACTCTCAGAACTACTGCTATTACTCATTACACGACGACAACTCTAATTAGTAACGTGATTTATTAGGACAGACATTTTAGGTAATTCTGACTACTTTTGTATTAGTTTTGAATGAACTAGTTTACCACACAGTTTATTAAGAACCTATGATTTCAGTGATACAGAAAATACTGAAGCAAAGCTCTTCACTGCAAGCCGCCAAAATAAAAGTTTGGGTTAACTTGAAGAAATTATGACAGAAATACAGTATATTACTATTCTATGGTAGAATGTACTTCACAAAGCAATAATAATTGTATAATTTTATTTAAAACTTTACTTTAAGGAATAACACACAACAATTATCTTCAGTGTTTTATTTTTAGCAATAAATCTTTGTTATGCACCACTTTGCTTGCCCAAAAATAAAGGGAATTTTAATGTATTACATTTACATTTTAAAAAATAATAATTAAATTGTTAATGTTTCATGCCTTCATTTAATTACCACTGTTTTTGATAATAAATTTGTATTAAATCATAAATCCTGAAAAAATTAAAACAGACAACAACAGAACGTCTGGGGAAATAATAATAATAATAATAATAATAATAATAATAATAATAATTAATAGGGACCTATTATTGTTGAATTAAGTTGTATAATTAAGTTATTGTACAATTAATAAATTAAGTTTTTACATTTTTTAAAATCATTTTTATTTTGTTACATTGTATAAGTTTCATGAATTAATTTTGATTAAAATTAGACATGAGTTTGATTACTTAAAATTTAACCATTAAAGTCCAGAAAAAATTTAAATGAAAAAAAGGAATTTTATAAATAAATAAACAAACAAACAAACAAACAAACAAACCAGAACTTACTAAAAAAAAAAAAAAAAAAAAAAAAAAAAAAAAAAAAAAAAAATGCAGACTTCATAGGGCCCTAGATTATTTTGTACCATGTTGATAAAAAAAAAGAAAAAAAAAAAGAAAAAGAAAAAGAAAGAAAATATACTCAATTCTTTGTTATAAACAACACGAAATGCATTAAACATTACATTATGTCAGGGTTTCACTAACTGGGCTTCACGAAGAAAATGCAGGGGGTTTGTAAGTTAATAAAAGCTAATAATTAAATCATAAAAGCATAAAATAAAATCAAAACATTTAAACAGATGAAAAAGATGAAATATTTTATTTGTTTACCTCTATATCAATGTGACCATTAACTGATAACAGAAAGCTGTGAACATGCAAATGTGCTTAGAAAATTACTGAAATCTTAACTTAAAATCTCAGGGTGACTTCAAGTAACTATTGAAGGTCAAAGAGGTTTGACTGACAAAAACAATTTGGGAATCTTTGCATTACCTACAGTCAAACCAAAAATGATTCAGACACCAGATATAATTTATATTTTTTAGGGCTGTGCAATTAATCGAATTCAATTATCATGCGCATCTCGTCAGTAAAGCCTGTTCCGTGATTAGTAGTAAATCGCCAACACCTGTTTTCAGATGGAGCGGCATTTACTACACAGAGCCGTAGTTCACCGACAAGCTAGGCAATATCGCATTCATAATCGAAGGCGATTCGTCTGCGATTATGAAAATTTTGGTTTAACTGTATAATGAGATGTTTACAATTAAAAAGCCACGAAATTCACTATTTGAAACAATTTTAAACAAAAAGCTGCACGTATAAATCGTATCTAACAGAGCTGCACTTTCGGTCTATAAGACGTCTCAGTAAGTGTCGTTCCTCCCCCATTCTCACCCGAGAGGCTCACAGGGCAATTCATTATGCTGTTAAGGGTCACCGAATCCTTCAAGTCATTAAAAAATGTTAATAAAACAGGGAGCTCATGAAAAGAGCCAAACGCTTCCTGCAGGGCATTCACACAGCAGAACCTCTTAATGACGGCTCGCCGCAGAGGAACCCACGTCTTCCCCGAGAAAATGGACTTTAGTCTGCGAGCGCTAATCCTGAATGACCTCCATCTGCGTCCTGAGACTCCACAAGCAGAGATAAAGCTGCCGCGCTTCAGAAATTACACTAAATGACCTGCTGTTTTGTTTGGTTCACAGCGGGAGATTCAGAAATCACTGCAAACTTAAAGAACTGCCCCTCCAGCTCTAATACCCCCATCTCCTTTCACCCAGCGTCTTTATCCTATAAAAATAAAACCACCAATTAGGCCGATTTCAGAGGACGACAGTCAGCCTATAATTACACACCACATCCTCATCAGATAAAAGGTGATTAGTGTGGATGCAGAGAGAAAATTGCTTAGCAACCAGAAGACTGACATCATGCCTGTAAGTGGAGCTGCTGACCAATCAATCGCTGCCAGTCACCTCAACAGAGAAAATCACAATAAAGTCTCTTCTGCTCACCCAGACTGCATTTATCTGATCACAAATACAGTCAAAATAGTGAAATATTTTTATGATGTCAAATAGCTGTTTTCTGTGTGAATATCTGTTAAACTGTAATTGATTTCTGTGATCAAAGCTGTATTTTCAGCATCATTACTCCAGTCTTCAGTGTCACATGATCCTTCAGAAATCATTCTAATATTCTGATTTACTGCTCAAGAAACATTTCTGATTATTATCAATATATACACAACAATTCAAAAGTTTATGGTCGGTCTGATTTTTTTTTAAATAAATACTTTTATTCATCAAGGATGCATTAAATTGATCAACAGTGACAGTAAAACATAGAAATCGTTTGAAACGTTATAAATGTCAAATAAATGCTGTTCTTTTGAACTTTCTATTCATCTGTGAATCCTGAAAAATAAAATGCATCACGGTTTCCACAAAAATATTGTGCAGCACAACTGTTTTCAACATTGATAATAATCAGAAATGTTTATTGAGCAGTAAATCAGAATATTAGAATGATTTCTGAAGATCATGTGACACTGAAGACTGGAGTAATGATGCTGAAACAATCAATTACATTTTAACAGATATTCACATAGAAAACAGCTATTTTAAAATGTAATATTTCAAAAAAATGTTTTGATGTCACTACCACAAGTGAGTGAAAGACATGACAAATCACACACAGCTTCACAGAGCTGCAGAAAGTGCTGAGTGTTCAGAAAGCATCGGGCTGATTTCCAGAGAGACCCTTTCTCTTACAACTACAGTCTTTAAGAGGAGGAAAGTAGAGCGCTGGACACTCACTGCACACATACACACATATGAGTCCTACAGCTGTAAAACTGTGTTCACATGCACTTTTTTTATTGATATATAAATATAAATGCAGCTAAAATTAGAACATTTGAATCAAAGGATTTCTTTAAAGAAAGCAGAGAGGATACACAACACTTTAATTACTTCCCTGAACTCAAAGACCACAATGTTTATTTCATGACGAGATGAACCAAACTGTCACATGAAATCATGAGTGAGATAATGACAGCAAATGAGATGCTGATACTGAATACTTATTTTCACTTGATGGTTACTTATAATTGGACTCAAACACCGTTAGATTCATTTGATGCATGCTATTGGCATCTTCAAATGTAAACATTTATTATCCATTGTGAACTGTTGGTAGATTCTGGACACTTCTATTAATCAGTCAAACAAACTAAAGGAGCAAATATCAGCTGATTTATCAGATATATCCATCTATCACTATCTTAAACACGCATGCAGGGAGTAAATGAGGGGCTCATATACATATATACACAGTAAATCCTTTTCATTGAACGTGTTAAAAATAAGTTTGATAAAGTTGTCGGGAGTGTGCTGGTGGTGACGCTGAAGGCAAGCGACCGTGCTGCTGTAGTTCGATTATAGCCTAAGTTTAGCTTTTTAGTTCTGGTGCTTTTATTTAGGTTCATCAAAGTTATATTATTTTGTGAAGATCATCTTGATGGACAAAACATGTAAGTTTCATGAACTATGTTTGAACACAGAGCTAATTTTTTGCGATAATCCAAAAGCCTATGGAAAAATCCTACTGGCTTTTTGTCGAGGAACCAGTTTGATGCTGACAGCCGATCCGCCTACAGAGTCACGTCATAGTTCCCCACTCTATACACGCAAGAGTTTTTGAACAGTAAGATTTTTAATGTTTTTAAAGAAGTCTCTTCTGTTCACCAAGCCTGCATTTATTTGATCCAAAGTACAGCAAAAACAGTAACATTTTGAAATATTTTTCTATTTAAAACAGCTGTTTTCTATGTGAATATCTGTTAAACTGTAATTTATTCCTGTGATGCGCAGCTGAATTTTCAGCATCATTACTCCAGTCTTCAGTGTCACATGATCCTTCAGAAATCATTCTAATATTCTGATTTACTGCTCAAGAAACATTTCTGATTATTATCAATATAATTTTTTTTTTTTCAGGAATTTTTGATAAATAGAAAGATCAGCTTTTATCTGAAATAAAAAGCTTATACCATTCAAAAGCTTGGAGTTTTATTTATTTATTCATTATACACATATATATATATATACATTATATATATATACACATTATATATATATATTTATTTATTTATTTGGGAAAGAAATTATAGAAATGAATGCTTTTATTTAGCAAGGATACTTTAAATTGATCAAAGGTGATGATAAAGACATTTATAATGTTACAAAAGATTTCTATTTCAGATAAATGCTGTTCTTCTGAACTTTCTATTAATTAAAGAAACCTGAAAAAAAAAATCTACTCAGCTGTTTTCAACATAATAATAATAATAATAATAATAATAATAATAATAATAATAGATGTTTTTTGAGCAGCAAATCAGAATATTAGAATGATTTCTGAAGAATCATGTGACACTGAAGACTGGAGTAATGATGCTGAAAATTCAGCTTTGATCACAGAAATAAATTACATTTTAAAATATATTCAAATAGAAAAGCTATTTTAAATAGTAAAAATATTTCAAAATTGTACTGTTTTTGTTGTACTTTGGATCAAATAAATGCAGGCTTGGTGAGCAGAAGAGACTTCTTTAAAAAAAAACATTAAAAATCTAGATAGATAGATATAAACACACACATATGTATATGAGTGTATGGGTGTGTATGGGTGAGTGTGTGTGTGTGTGTGTGTGTTTTACAGCCTCCAATAACAGACATCAAAGCGCCGCCACACACATCAGTCAGGGACATCAAAGACACCGCGCGCTTTCATCAACATGCGTTCAACTGACCACAAACCCTCATTTACCTCAATATTTACCCCAGTATTTACCTCAGCGGAGGAGAAAGAAACGCAAATAAAGCTGTAGAATGAGATGAAGCTCATCATCAAGCAGGCAGACAGACAGAACGCAATCATATTTACCATAAACTGACGCTCCGCGCGTTTAAAACCACCCGATCCCAGCAGAATCCATCGATACCCCGGAGATCATGACTCCATCAGCGGGATAAATCTCCACGAACCTCTCCAGCAGCTCTGTGTGACGGGAATAAACTTCATGATCTGATGAGCAGCGCGTTCACAAATACACCTGCTTCACGCGTCATCCGTCCGTGAGCCGAAAAACACCGACCATCAAATCCAGCCGATAAATGAATCATAAAAACCCCGAACGCGGAAAGTTTCCTGCTTTATAAAGTGAGTTTGTGTGTAATATCAGAAGAGACACGAGACCAAACTCTCCTCAGCGTCCTCCTCTTCTGATCTCACGCACACGCGACGCGACGCTCTATCACTCCGCTAACGCGACCTTAACCAATCACATTACAGACGCCGTGCGTTCCGACCAATCAGCAGCGACAGAGGGCGGGGCAGAGAATGACGCGTCTGGTCCAGCAGAGAGTTCGCGGAAAATCTTAAAGGCGCAGCGCAGTCATGTGCGTTTCTAATGGACTACTTCAAAGCCCCTTTAAGGGAATACTATATATATACATATATCTAACAGGGTATTCTATAGTCTTTTTATATTCTATTTCTATTTCTATTTCTATTCTATTCTATTTTAAAAAAAATTATTGCAAGACTTGTATAAACATACAGAAACATGAATATATTCCAACAAAGAGCAATCATAAAAATAAGAACAGAAAACAAATAATCTGGATTTGCATGCGTCAAATTATGTTATTATCTGTACATACAAGTACAAAAATAAAATTACATCCTTTTAGAAAAGTTGTCATAATACATCAAAAATGTGGCACTCTTTTTGTTATTTGTAAGTCTAAGAGATGAAACAAGAGAGTTCAATTCAACAAGAAAAAGGGGAAAGATAAAGGTGATTTAAGCCATTTTTGTTTATGAATGAAGAATTTTGCATTCAATATAAGAAAATTAACAACATATTCAGCAGATAATAGCTTTGGATTTTCATAATAAAAATTAAGATCTTTGAGGACGAAGGTATGGGTCACATTCTTTAAAGTTAGAAACAGGTGCTTAAATCAACCCATAATTTGTTGGTAACATCACAATCAAAAAACTAATGTGCAGCTGTTTCCTCAACAAAACCACAACAAGAGCAAGACTCAGCAACATCAGAATATTTAGAAATAGACAAATTAACGGGATAAATTTTATGAAGGATTTTATAATGAATTATCCTTAACCTTGTTAGATATTCAAAATTTACTTGGCAAAAGCCAGGCCTTTCTCCAATTTATATTTGTTATAAAGGAACCCCAGCAGAATTTCCCTCTTGGATTAATCTTTCTCTTTGTCTGAAATATTTTGCGAATATGTCTGTTATTGCATTTCTGATCTAAAATATCGATACCACCCAAACATAAAGCCGGATAAACACTGTTGCCTTTACTGAATTTAAGGTGATTTTTAATTAACTGGGTTAATCCTGCTGGGATGGCTCTCATCAAAGTATTATATTCTTTTGGTGGGACTGGAAAATTATGGAGATTCATAAATTGCTCATATGTTAAAATATTATCATTACCATGTTAAATTTCTGTAAGGCAGTTACCACACATTCATTCAGCCATCGTAAACACTGGAATAAGAGCACTAACAAACACAAGAATAACTCTTAGTTTTGCTAAACTAACCATAGTTTAACCATTGTATTTTTAGTAAAAATGTGGTTATACAAGTAATATATATATATATATATATATATATATATATATATATATTGTTTGCAACAATTTGGTTTCCACAGTAAGTTCACTCACACATCATTTACAATAAGACAAGGCAAGTTTGTTTATATAGCATATTAAGTGCTTTACATAAAAGTGATTTTTTTTTAAAAAAAAATTCATAAAATATCAACAGATGCATAGGATACATGGATAAAATACAATAAATAAATAAATTAATTAATTAATTAAAATATCATAATAAATTAATACATTTATTTATTTATTAAATATAACTTATATATTATTATATTATTATTTATTTATTTTAGTTTTTGGATTTTCCCTGTATTTCATGAATAAATGTGTATTGTTCTGTGTTTCATAATTCTTTACTATAAAATTTTGCTGAAAATCCTGTTTGATATCAGGTTCCCACTGTGACAACTTACCCCATATAGTGTGACAACATGCCCCTACTGTCTCAATATGTGTTAAATTGTAAATCTTTTTATTTTTATTTTTCCTGGGCAATGAAATTGTTCAATAGCTTTTTTGAAGGCAAAACATTAAGATTTGTGACTAGTTAAAGATCTGTATTGGGTCTGTATGTGCTTTCTAGTATTAAATATGTGATTTTTGGAGACTGAATGCTGTTCTTAATGCTTATGTGTGGAACACATTTGTGAGAAGAGCGGAGGCCGTTTTTGTTTCTCTGCACGTTTGAGGGCAGCGAGACCTTGATGAAACTGAATTCACTGAGAAATTATTACAGTAAGCTTTGATTAAATGTCAGAGTAAAACATTCAGCACAGGCTAAATCATAATCATAATGCAGATTTACAGTGAGCACTGAATCTCTTATTAATGTTACGGGATCATTTGAAATTCTAATCCAGGACTAATTATGAAGAGTGAAATAGTCATGAAAATCTGAAAAGAACAGGATGAGGATTGTACATCAAATTAATTTTATTTTCCACGGCCCTTTTCCCTTCGTTTGATGTCTCATTGGAAAATAATGACTATCTCCATGAAGAATGGCTTTGATATTGCAATTATTAAAAACCAGCAAGGGAAGAAAACAGTTCTTATGCTTTAAACTCAAAAGCAGTCATTCATATGCATATTTCACAGTGTTTTTAATTAAGAAGTCCACATTTTTACACACTCACTGATAATGTGATGAAAACCTTCTCCAGTTACCACATTTTGCACAAATTTCCCTTTTTAATCTCATTTATTTTATTTTATTTTAATATTTAATTTTATTTATTTATTTATTTATTTATTCATTTTATTATTTCATTTTTTAGGGTGATTTAAACACATTCACCAGTTGGAACAAATAATACATTTTGTGCAAAGGCCCCCTTTATTTTCAGTTATTTTATTTCTCAATGCTTTTCATGTAAGAGAAGTAAAACCTCTCAGTAAAACAGCAGACCAGACATCTATTTTTATTAAAACAGCACACATTGTTCACCATGCTTTGACACTGAGCACCTTAAATGTTTTTAAAGGCATTTTTGTATGTCAGAGGCTCTGCTGCTCAATCTGGCACAGTTATTATAAACACAGACTGATAAATCTTCATCATGCAGACAGGCGGTGAAGTGTGTGTGTGTGTGTGTGTGTGTGTGTGTGTGTGTGTGTTCAGGCACACACTCAGTCGGCTGGTAAAGCAGCATAAATCACATGATGAAGGGCTGGAGAGAGCAAATGGTCAGCGGTCAGCAGTCCTCAATCACAGCGACTCCCGCCGGACAGCAGCATCAGTGGAAATAAGACACTGAACTCAACAGAGCCTTCTTGATAGGAATCACTAATGAATGCTTATTGCACAGACTCCATTATGAAGACATATTTATCTTAATGTCAGATAAAATATCCTCTTTAATTTCACTGAAAAAAAAAAAGAATTTTCAAAGTTGTAAATAAAACAATGATTGTTTTCTACTTTTAAAATGTTATGTTTAATACAGTGTGTTAATTGCCATTTTATTTGTAATTAACTGTAATTTACTAGCCATTTCTGAGTGAAAATTGTATCTACTTATA